>VZTF01001348.1:1086015-1173962 GCA_013397755.1 Cnemophilus loriae
GTACTGTAAAGGTAAGTTAAAAATAAATCAAAGGAAAGATCACAAGACATCAAATTTGTAGTCTGCCTACGAAAAAATCCTCTCATTCTCAGTTACATTGTACACATCACAGAAAAAGTCCCTCTCATGGCCTAGAATTCAGAACAGTTTGGAAGAAAGGACGTACAGCTGCCAAGAACTAGGAATGCAGAAAAAAGCTTGAAAGGGTCAGGAATAGCAGAATACCCGCTGATGGCAGGCAGCCACGCTGCACAGCCCGGCAGGACTTTCTCAGAGAGCCTCAGCTCGGTGCTCGGCGGTGTCACAGCTGCTGTGAGCAGCAAGGCCTTCCCCAAAGCGTGGGTCTCTGTAAAACAAAAACCAGATCTTTGCAGAGGTTGTATGGACAGGGTCAAGTCAGAAAACCGGGCACATGCTGGGGGTGGTATTTAAGTGCGCGTTCAGACAGCAGCACACACGTCGGCTTTCACAGGTTAGGAGGAACATTCTGAGATTTCAAGTTAATTTTGTCGTATGGAAGACTGCAGTACACTTAAATCCTCACACCACAATGAATGGCTATATTTTTCACTTGAGCCCACACATTTTCCTTTGAGGTACCAATAAAGGGTTGGTCCTTTAATGTCTGCCAGTCCTACATTTTCAGTACATTAAATTTATTGCCAGTATGCTTATGTGAATATGGGAAAAAAAATGTGCAAATGTATGAATTACATTGCAAATTAATTATTGCAAAAAAAAAAAATTAAATGTTTCTGTCAGCAGTGGGAAAAGGTCTATATTCTCCCTGTATATTCATATTAAGATCCTATTTACACAAATTTATATTTCATAAGAATAGGGAAGTGGAGAAGTTTTTAAAGAAGTGTGACTGTAAATTTTAAATATTGTACCTGGAGAAGCTTTTAATGTGTAACCATAAAAATCTTAGAAAGATTTTTCTAATTAAAAATTTTATTCAGACAATTGCTATGATTTGGTTTGATTACAGCTGATACTTAGTGCATCAATCATTACACAGACAGACTTTTGTCTGGCAGTAGTATCTGAGATCTTGGTAGGTGACTCAGGAGGCTTTCATAACAATAACCAACAGTCTGACATGAATTATTGTTTTGTGATATAGCAATTTCAAACCTGAGCCTTTCAGAAGGCAAATTTCTTGTATGCTTATCCTACGTGTAAAGATTATTTTTTAAATCATTTTATGTTTTTATGGAAGCCATGCCTTCCTTCTTCATCTATAAAATCCCCACTGCCTATATGATGTTTACTGCACAATTGTATTTGTGTCTAATGTCTCCCTCTGCTCCCCTATAAAACTGGATATATTTAAGCAAACTGCTGGCAGAAAGCAAGTCTCTATGCGAACCAGACTGTAACTCAAATGAACATTTATCCCAGAACAATTACATGAAAAAAACTAATTCTGTAATAAAGATTAAAAGTTATTTATTATAGCTTCACGATGGTTGAGTTAATAAAAATGGAAAAGGTCTTTAAGTTTAAAGAAGTGCACTATTAGAAAGTAAATTAGAAAAAAAAATAATTTATCAAGGCTGTTTTCTAATATTCGTCCTTCACCTTAGCAGAATTCATTTGACATATAGTGCCACTAAAAGGTGAGCAATAAAACATATTAAAAAAAAATTAAATTAAGAAAAACAAAATAAAGTCTCCCTTTGTTTAAAGCCATGTTTTTAATAATTAGTCTCAGGAAAAGAGATTAGAATACACTTAATAATAACAAACAAATAATTTAAAAAATATGAACCCTTACTATTTCCTTATTGATCAAGTTAGAAAGCAATTTGAAGTAGAAAATTTATTTTTCAGATTTTATGCCTTATATAAAATTTAATAAAGCTTTATTATTTTTCTGAGTTGTAGTATTTTAATGATTTCTAATTAGATGTAATTAGCAATATTTCGTGCTACAAGATGCCACAAAAACAGTAAAAACATCAGAAGAAAAAATCCTTAACAAGTTACGTTTGGTTATGTTTCCCAGGTTGATTACAAACAAAATTTCCTTCGAAAGAAAAAGTACCTTTGAAGAGAAACCACAGTGGGTAATTGGGACATTGCATAAGATGTCCTATAATACATCAAGGCCAGCCTTTCTGCTTGTTGTTTTGTATATTTTCAGGGTAGTAAGACAGAAGCATTTTCTCATTGAGAAAATTAAACATACAAGATTTTCTTTTCACACTCAATAATTTTTATATTTTGTCAGATGTAAAAGTTGCAAAAAAAAAATTAGTAGTATGTAAAAAACCAAAATCACACACAGGTCAAGCAAAGTAATTTAATCAATGTTTATGTATAATTAAATAACATATTATATAGACATTATTATTTCTGGAGTAAGGTGTCTGATATACATAAAGACAAAGACATGCAATCAGAAAACTGATTTAGAGTTCCTTGTTAACGTTTTCTTCTGTATTACACAGCTGTTTTCTTTCTTTAATTTGTTGTTTAAATAAAAATTAAGGACTCTCATGTGAATATGGGTACTCTCCAATCAAAATATGTTTGAAAATTTTCATTCTTCTTGTTGCAGGAAAACATTTTCCTTAAGCAGTGGAAAAAAACATTTATTTAAGGAGAGTAGCACCTCTACCTTCATTCTCCTCCCACTTGTCCTTATTTGCCCAGTGTAATCCACTTTTATTAACTTCAACCGGCCACACGTGGTCTCTGAGGCCAGGAGGCAGAAGAAAACCACGCAGGTGCTGTGCTTCTGGCTAGGGGCTGGGATGTCCTCTCCATTTTCTCCTTTTAAACTTAAATCAGAGCCTATAGGACGCAATCACCTTGATGAGCAGTAATTTCACTTCTAAAAACTAGAAAAGAGTTCTAATGTAATTTATTAACCATTTTGTACAGTAATTCTTAAGGTGGTCTATGTCTGAGACTCCTGGGCACCTTAAGAGTAAACATAATTAATTAAAAGTATAAGAAGAGATTAGATGTAGATTTTCTTCTTTAAACTCACTTTGAAGTTCATACTTACTCTTGCAGAAATAAATTTTCATCATATTTTTTCTACTTCAGTAGTTGCTTTAAAGTACTTTGTATGAGTAAGCATTTAAGATATTATCTTTTAAAAAACCCACGCAATATAGAAACTGTTTATGTAGCTGAAGAGTTCTTTGAAAAAAGAAATGCATGCTGTGAGGCACAGCTGCAAAGGAAATTTCAAAATATTTCCATAAAGCTATGATCAGTATTTAAAGCTACCAAAAAAAGACTTATCTTTTTCTTTACCCTGGTAAAGGATAGCACTACATTTTTTTCAGTCAACTAAAGTGAATACTCAGCATGAAAAGCACAAGCAGCCATTTACTGCAAGGTAAATTGCCAAGTAACAGAAACAGTATTTAAAATGTATTTTCTTAATAAATTTCTGCATGTACAATCAGAGGAAATTCCCTTAATATTAGAGCAAACCATGCTATTTTTTCTCAGAGACAGTGACAAGGGGCATAGCAAGCTTTTGCTGGTTTGTTGGGTTTTTTTCAGGTTTTATAATACCTGCAACTCTAGCAATTTTTTTCCCACTTAGTGGGCTGAGGTTCTTTAATATTGTAAAATACCTCTGATAGTCCACAGATTTGTGGCATAATGATGCATCACAAAGCTGGACTGCAGAGGAGATCATCCTGTCATCAGAGGGGAGAAGAGTGAATGAAACCCCATTAAATACACTAGAATTCCAGCAATAAGAAGTTCAAGATAGAATTGCTTTAGTCAACACGTTCATAGCCTAGATGAAGGGATACTTGCTATGGATAAAAAACTCTTCATAACATTGTCGTCTGCTCCCTCTCACCATGATCTAAAATCACCATACATATTCTAGCAAAGCTTCTAGAGACGTCTCTATGAAATTTATTTCCCCATCAACACGCTCTGCAAATTTCCAGTGTTCTCCTGGTTTCCTAGATAGGCTTGCACAGGTATTTGCTTCCAATTAAAAGAAGAAGTAAACAAAGTTTTGGGACAAAAAATCTATTAAGTGGAAAAAAACTTCTTTGAGCACATGTATTTCTTATATAACTTATACCGAAATTCTTGCTGAGTTATTGAACATACATAGAGAGAGTAAATTATGCATTTCTGATAATTTTTAAGCAAGAATTTTTTTCAAGAATTATGTACTTCACCACAAAGGTAGATGAGTAATAGCAGCATTTTATATTTTATAATGTGGAATTCTGTAATGGACCAAGCACAAGAAGGAGACAAAAATTACGTGTCAAATAGACAAAGCCCAGTCCAATGAAAGATCCTTTAGGCTGGGTTTTCGAGGGAGGAAAGGGAATTTGTTTGGTTGGTTTTATTTCTTTTCAGGGAGTGACTGGGACCTAATAATTTTTTTATGATATCCAGAACCAATACTGTCAGATTACCATGAAAATCACATTCCACTAAATCCAATCTCCATTTCTTCACTACTTGCATCAATGGAAAAACATCTCTTGCTTTGACACATCAATTTCAATTGTGCCTTCACTAAAAGAGCTATTTTCTCATCAGTACATTCCCCAACTAATACACGTGGAAAAAAGCCATCAAAACGTATAAGAGTATTACAGAAAATTTTCCTTAGTTCTTCTGCAGTTAAAAACTACTTTAATCCTCAACAAGAGAGTTTTAATTTAATTTATTAACCAACAGTCCTACATCACTATGGACACACCTGGATATACAATGCATTAAAAAAAGGGGAAAAAAATTGCTCTGCAGTAATGAAATTCGTGAATAATTTGTGATGTATAATTTGGGATTAAAAGAAGATATTACCTGTAATTAACCTACGGTATTATCTTTCCCTGTTAGAGATAGACTGCAATTATAAACTGCCATATTTTTAAAGAAAAATACTTTAAAATCTACTTTTATAGATACAACTGTAGGTTTTGGCTGTCTGTAGCAGATGGATATGGCCCAAGAAATGAAGCATTTGGAAAGGCTGAGAGAAGCCTCTTGGTAGTCCCATCAAAAACATGTCAGATAACACTATTTCTTGGCATCATGTAAATTTCCTGGCAATATTAGGACTGTAAGAAAGATAAATCTTATATCCCCTCTGTACATAGAAACTGGGAAGGAAAATATGCAACAATTTTCTCTATGCTTCCCTTTGAACACTGCAAATCCAGTTTGGGGTACTACAACAAATCTATTAAGACCTCCAAATGCTACAAAAAGTAGTCCAAAGGCCTAGAGGCAATACATGTCCACAATTAGGGATAATACTGATGATAGCTGCTGCTCCTCTGGTCAGCCTCCACAGCAATACTCCCTGCATGCTGCAGGTGATAACCACTGCTGGTGAGGAGGGCAAGATGTTAGGACAATCCTCAGCAATTTGAGGGAAGCCCTGAAAAAAGGACAAGTGGATAGGAAGGACATTGAAATGTGACAGTGATGGATTTTTTGGATGAGACGGATTGGGAACAAGGAAGGTTTTACTGATTTCTAAAGTAAGGAAAAAACTAAAGAACTTATAATTTTGGTAACAGAAATTCTTTTCTTCTACCTTCAGAACAGCAAAGAACATTCTCTCTTTTTTCCATACAGCACTTAAGTCTAACTTGCCATTGATTTTTAAGAAGAAAGCCTACTTTTACTGTACTTCCAAAAGTGCTCAATTCTCCAGGGAGTTTTTCTGAGCGAATCCAACAACCATAAACATTTTTGACTTTTTAATGCAGCGCAGTATCAATAATTTAAAAGGTTATTCTAGACGAACTTTAAAAATGCTCTACTGGTTTTAATGTTACAACACAATAACCCTTTCTGCGATAAAATATTTGTGCATATGTTACACTAGATATCTTTATTGAGCTATTTACTTAATGTTGGGCCTTTTTCCTTTGTAAACTTTTTTATCTTCATCTTTCAGTAGTCCAAACTGCTTTCATCAACTGGGAAATACATTTGCCTTCTGGGAAATTCCCTGCAGTGTTTCTGAGTTCTTCACACAATTCTGGAGTTTTGTATAAAAGACTTTAATTTCCTCTCCATTTATTTCATGGTTTAGTTTGGTCAGCAATTGTGCTGCCTAAGGGATAGCTCCTAAATTGCCATTAAACAATGAGCAGATACAGGGTTGAAGTAAGTTACGGAACACCCTGCTAATGTTTTTGAAAAGGCCTGGAACTCTACAGCTACAGAAAAACTTCATGGATCTGAGTTTTTATCCATCTCTAGATGTTCAAAGAAGACAATCTCAGAGTTAAACCTGATAGTTATGAACCCCTGAAGCTGGGTATAGCTGTCTAAAATTTTATTTTCTTCACCTGCCATGCAGGTAAATATGTGTTGCTTTTTTAATTTCTATAATGTTTAATGGCAGAAAAAACACATAAAAATCCAAATTTTTATTGCATATATATAATGTATTATTATTATATATACATAATTAATTTCTATTATATATATAATGAATTTTATTATATCTATATATAATGAATAATAAATATTATTCTTTTCATTCACATATGAAATATGAGATATATTATATATCTGATAATATAACTAGGAATGTTAGTACAATAGTAAAAATGTAATGAATCTAAATCTAAATTTTTTCAGTGTAAAGAACAAGTTTACTTCAAGAGCTGTAGGTTATATTGTATGTGTATTATAATTTACTCCTTAGAAGAATTAGTTGTTCTAAACTTCATGATTAATTTTCAAAATAAAGCTAAACCCCACATTTTTTAAGCTCTTTAATAGAGCTTACTAGAGATGGTTAAGAAATATTAAGAGCCACAGACAAAAGAATAGAAAAATGAGAATTTAATTCTGCAAAAGTAACTAACTAGTGACTTTCTATCTAAAAATTCTAACCTTCCTACCCAATAGTACTGTATAAGCCAAAATACTCTAACTTTCCCAAGAAGGTTATTATGGTGATTAGCTACAGTGATCTTTCATTCAGGGATAAGACTTGCTTTTAAGGGTTTACTTCTGCTCTTCAGTTTGCATTATCATTGTTTTTTATCGGGTCCCTTCTTCACAGAATATCTCCAAACTTATTCTTCCCTCAAAGGAATTCCTGGAACTGTAGTGACTTATTTCACTGAAACAACTACTTAGAAAATTTATGTAAAGCTATATAATATATTTCAACTTCTTTTGCTCCATTTTGTTGTGTTTAGCAGGATTTAATGTGTTGCCTTCTACGTCAGGAAAGAAGAAACCACAAACCAAGCACACACAGCATTATATGAACTTATTTTTTCTTACGAATCTGGCAAATATTCTCATTTTATGTTTTCTCTGGCAAACTACACTTAAAAGTGACTTAGGAAATATGTGTTATTACCCTTTCATTCAGCTTTTGCCATGCATAAGTCATTCTTTTTCTCATTTCTTTCAATAAGTTTACTCACTGACGTATTCTCCTGAATGCTCAGTCTACACATATGGTGCCTGCGTGACAAAAGGTGCAGGGTCGAAACTGTGCAATTTTTCAGCTCCAGAGAGTTGAGCAACTCTTCCTAGAATTATGGAGACTTATGAATACTGAGCTTTGATTTTACTGTGCAAAAAATTAATTCCATCGCCATCATTCACCCTTTAATTAGAAAAATAATTTTTGCATTACAAACAAATTGAAGAGGAAAATTTGCCTCCCACAGATGTCAGTAGCCCATTTGCCACTCACTTCAGTAAGTTCAAAATAGATTGCTGCTTGATACATTTTTTTCCCCTCAGGATTTCTCATTCTCAGTCAGTTTTCAAATTTTATACATGATAAATTCATGAAAAAAATATTTCTTGCTCTTAATTACTAAGGGACTTTGCATAAGAAATTCATGTTGCCAGCCCTGGATGAGAAAATCTCATTGAACCTCTAAGCTGTCAACATCTAAATTTTGGTATTTTTTGTAAAGTAGAGTGAAATGATTAATTTCTGCCTGATTAATGTATACTGATGAGTCCAGTCTATTGTTGTAGTCCTTACCTACTTTTTTATTCTCAGCATTCTATAAACAGTATAGAAAGAAAGCCCTACTGTATTTTTCTTAAAATCCAAGTCTCAAGTTGCAGTCGAGGGTCAACCCAGCTGTTTTTGCAAGCCAGCTATTTTCTTTAAGGTGTTCATCTAGTATCCCTCTACAATCAATGCAACTCCAGGAGGCAATTTCACCCATCATAAGTCAACTGACAGAAATAAATGGACTAACCAACTCTCCACAAGTGAATCCACTGAGATTCACTGAGTGCAGAACGAGTCTAGCCAGCATAAACAAAGCATCTAACTGCAGGTGATAAAAATTAGGTTACAAGTCTCTCATCCTAAGTCTTGGAGGGGTTTTTGGTAAAAAATTACAAGAAATTACCATTAGTCTTTGTAGGATAAAATAGTAAACACTCAAAAATTTTAAAAAGTACACTTTTAAGAGCATGTATGCCCAAAACCATGGACACATACAAAACTTTATCGTTTTTGCTTCTATTATTTTCTATCATTATTTTGTATTAGAGCTCCCAAAATTCAGTTTTGGTTTTAATTCTATTAACGAATCCAGACATCGGAAAAATTAGTATCACATCTTTTCTTGACTGATTTCACACCTTAACCTCCTCTATACCAGTGAGTATGGCCAACCTTAGCCAACCGTGCAGACTGTTTTTTTTACGTGCCACCATTCCCTTGAACTCAGTTCTCTCCACCCCAGGTTCACCATGGAGCACTCCTGGACTCTACAGCCGCTCTTCCTGCTCCCTAAACAGGTGT
Organism: Cnemophilus loriae; assembly: GCA_013397755.1. Classification (NCBI taxonomy): domain Eukaryota; kingdom Metazoa; phylum Chordata; class Aves; order Passeriformes; family Corvidae; genus Cnemophilus; species Cnemophilus loriae. Next base: position 1,094,780 of record VZTF01001348.1, read on the forward strand.
CTGTCATCATTCAAGTACACCAAGCAGAACATACTACGAGGCCCAGGTACCCACTCATGGGATGGAAAAGCAGTGTTATTATACTATAGTTTCCAGTATACAGATATTTCTTAAGAAATGGTTGCCTGTTAATTAATAAAGAATATGTGAGTTACCGGAAAAACTGTTAATCATAAGTCATATCAACTAGGGTACTCAATAAATATTTGCTGCAGCCAGAAAATCTTTACACTGGGCAAAGATTGTTCAATGTATTTCCATATTTTCTAAGAGAAAAAGTATATTGCTTTTTGACTTAAAAAAAAGGCCAACCTAATGAAATTCAACCTGCAAAAGATTGATTTGCTCAAAGTGATGCTTTTCTAGAAGCTAAAAGACTTTTATTTTCTTCAATATTACAAGCTCATGTTGAGAAACCTACTTCATTATATGCAGTAAAATTTGATTACTTGTTTTATTCCTGGGATTATTGTTGCACTTATCCTACAGTGTCAGACGTGAATGACTGTATGTGTGCACACAGCCTGAATTCTACACGATAGACTCAATTTGGTCTATACTGCAGACCAAACTGAGACCAACAAAGCCACAGAGAGACTGACTCTAGTCCCCAGTATCTCATACTTTTCTCATTTGTTGAGATTTCTTTTAATACATGAAAGCAAACCTCAAAAACTGGGAATTTTTTTAGAGATCACAAAGCACCTTCAGTCAAATGCAAATATTAGAGAGCCTACATGGTTCTCCCACATCAGAAAAGAGCTAGTGGGGGTAGGGGAGGGGAAGAAAAAAAAGTGAGTTTCTGTACTGTGTATTTAACTTGCCTGGGCTATATTTCCTGATATTTGATTTAACTGAACACATGAACCTTTACAATATTATATTGCACAGCTCATCTGCAAACAGTGCTGTATTCGTTGCTTATTAAATAAGGCCCTTCAATGAACTTCTAAGTGCCAGATATTTAAGAAATCTTTTTAAATTATTTTTGATAGTCACAGTTTCTGTCATTAGTAGGGCAGACTGACAAATTATCAATGACATGTTTATGCTACCACTGGTATTCCCTGGCAGCCAGGACACGGAAGAAAAATTTTTGGAAAACAGTATGTATACAGTACAGTGGATGTTTGCCACTTGGTTATTTGCACTGAGTTTTGCGTTAATTAAAAGAGGATGATGGTGGGGTTCCCCTAAATTGGGCTACTGGTTTTGTTGCAAGCAGGAAATGCCAGACATCTTTGGTCTTTTGTAGGCAGCTTCTCTTTATGACAACCATTTCATTTTATATGTCTTTAAAGGCTCAAACACGGCAACACCCCATCATTTCTGAATTGCAATTGGAATTGAATTGCATTTCACCTTTTCTTGGTAGAATTTTCACCTTTTCTAAGACTAATTCACTGAAAAGGAGAGTGCCAGAAGCTCGCTGTGGGAGGCCGTGAGGGAGCAGGGCAGGCCATGGTGGGAGCCAGAGGCAGCCCCAGTGCAGGGCATCAGGCATCAATACTGCACAATGCTGCAGCTGCTGGAGTACTTAAATCACTGGCAGCTGGTCTGCTTCTTGCTGCTTCCCAAAGAGTCAGACACGCCTAACAGCTACGGGATTAACAAATGCACAACACATTTGTGCTGCCTGAGGAGTCACCAGAGGTGCATATATCATGGACCCTGGATTTGACTGTGAGTTGCTTGTAATATTTCCTCTAAATCAGAACATTCACTCTACTAAAAAGTAGAGTGAACAAGACTCTCAGGCTATAGAAATACAGTATGAACTTTCAAGACAATGGAGCCACATCTGACTTTCCTTCAGTGGGGAAGAGTCCCCTCTGCTTTCTGTCATATTAAGTATTTCACTGTCCAACAGAACAAATATGCAGTAGTTTCCTGAAAGCTGCATTTGCAAAATATACCAACTGCCTGGTCCATAGCAGCCTGATAAAAATAAGGAGAACCAAGTCCACAGCTGTTGGAAATGTGTAAAATGTCAGTGAAGTTAATGTGGCCATGGGGATTTCTGCTCCTAGACCCAGAGAACTGAATGTTTTCTAAACAGAACACAAATAAAGTCTTACAATAAATTCATAAGGCTTAATAGTAAGTACTGCACAACAGTATGAGGGATAGCATGATAGCTGGAGGCAAAAAGAAGTGCAAAAGGATGGGTATGCATTTAATGTTTGCAATCTAGTAACTACTGTAATTACTGTAATTACATACTATCCTCGATATTGTGCTCTGATAGCCAAGCATCATTCTATAACATATTTATGTAGCAGCCTTCTCTACAGCTAAAATATTTTCGTACTTTGAATAAACCCTGGAAGATAAAATCTTCTCATCAAGACAAGCAGACTCTAGAGCTTGCTGCAGTCAAAAAACCACTGACCTTCAAACTCCTCCTTGCATTACATTACCTATGAGATTTTAGTTCTGCTGATGCTTTTAGTGTGTTCAGTTAGCTCTGGTGGGTATGATGTTAAACTAGTTGCGTTTAAGTTCTGAGATTTGAATTCTAACTGTTTTTGAAACCAACTCAGAAAGTACTGTTATGAAGTAGGTGAAAAAGTAGGGTAAAACCATTAAAATAAACACTAGTCCTACCTGGATTTGAAGGAATCTACAGAACATAGTGAATATCATCCCATTTCTATGGCTATAATTTCCTTAAAATTGTTTAAATATGTGAGATAAAAAGAGAAATTATTTAAATACTTTTTCTTAAATGATTTTGTGATTGGTGGTAAAACATGAGATTGCAGTTCTAATCTAATCTGAAATAAAGTATTTTAGGCTTTCTATAAGGTACTCAGCTACTGCTTCCTTTTCAACACATCAAAGTTTATTACTCAGAATAAAAAGTCTGCAGAGTTCATAGACCATAATCTGCCCCTGCGCTACTCCATAACTATGGTGTGATTATACCCTTTATTCTCCAACTTTACCTCTAAATTATAAGAAATCAAAGAGCAATGTACTAAATGGTGAGTCGGTGTAAGTATCACCATCTAGTTTAAAAGTTGAGCCCAGACTTTTGCAAGCACAAAAGCCACGATTACTTCCTTAATAATGTACCATTTTTAACATGTTCATTCTTAAACATATACACAAGAAAATACAGAGAATAAGCCTGATTCAACTCCTGTCCTGGTAACCCAAATGTCTCCTTTCATTTTGGAAAAGTCATGTTCAATTCTGATATCAGCATCCAGAGATGTTAAAAATGAAAATTATTCAGAAAAGTGGTTCAACTGGAGCCAGCCAAAAAACACAGACTTCTCAAAACAGCCTTACACCCTCAAGAGTTTCATTTTGTTAATTTATCTAAGAGGTAATATAACTACACTTTAGAGGGATCTATACAAAGAAAAGATGAAAAGATCTATCATATTAAGGCATAAATGTGTCAAATGTTCATAGACCATGATTAGACGAAGTTGAACTGCTGAATATAGGTTAATACTGAGAACAAGTGATGGCTCTGTTATAGTATTACAATCTACCCACTGAAAGGCTACTTTAGAACACCCACAAATTCTGCCCCTGATGTAGAAACTCTGTTCACAGATTACTTTATATGAACTGTAAAAATACTCTCTATTCATCTACTAATCCCTATTGATGTACTGTAGGCAGTGCAAATGCTATTACTGGGGAGATGCAAATAGTTGGATTTGCTGCCATTATAAAGAAAAAACTTGAAGTTGGGAGCAACGTTCCTTTCAATACTTCAGTAACACGATAACACAAAGAATATCTGGAAATAAGAAGGGATAAAATCAACACTCAATTTTAGCAAGAAAATGTTATATGATTGCTGAAGATAATGTTCTTTCCTTGAAAAGCTAAAGTTGCAGAACATTTGAAAACGCATGTTTACTTGAAAGCCTTCTGTGAATGATGATTAGCTGCAGCATTAAATCGCAATGTATGTGAATGTAAAATCTCCCGTATGCCACAAAGTGCAGGTATAGAGAGTATGGTGAGCTCATCTGCTAAAATCCATTCAAATCAACATTAAAATCAGTGCAGATTATAACACTAACCTACTTATCCATCAAATGTAGCCCTGAGGACTTGTCATTGGAACTGATCACAGTCACGACCATGTAGCACTTGGAGGAGGCAGATTTCTTTTTTTCTTTCTTTTTTTTTTAATGGTACATCTGAATACTTAATATTTATTATTGCAATTTTCTGCTTCATTGGTCAATTAAATAATACAGTGGAGTTTTTCTTTTTCTTCTGTCCTTGGATTACATAATTTTGAATTACTTTGAAAGAAGGAGAAAAGAAATAGACGAGTTTCTCTCTCACGGAAATAAAATGAAGACAACTTGCAAGATAGAGATGACTGAATGGGACAATGGGAGCAGAAAATCAAGTCTAGAGAAATTTATAGCATTTAAGTCCTCTTTTTCTCTTTGGCAAAGAAACCTGGCAACTATTTAAAAATATATAAGTTCTTTCTTGATAGAAATAGAAAAAGACACATCGACTGTCTTTCTGGACAATCAGTGCTGCCTTATCACATCTCTAGAAAGTAAATGCACTAATGTATTCTTGAAAGAATATATTTTAAATCATCTTTTATTCTAACTTTGACTTTTATATAATGTTTTACGTTACTTTCACCTAAAAAGAGGGAAAGACAGAACAAGGGCACAACAGTATTCATCACAGCTTCAAAAGAAATAGCTTCTAACCAATAATTCATTTTTAGTTCAGTTGTGGACAGCCTAAGTAACAAGTCTAGTAGGTTAGGTATTAACCTAATTAACCTAATGAACCTAATTAACCTATTAACCTAACCTAAGCAGGTTGGTTTAGGTGTATTATGGGAGGCTCCCACAAGGAATGGTGTGCTGCTTAGCCTTGTACTAAACAAGAAAGGCCTTGTTGGTAATGCAAAATTTGCGGGCAGCCTCGGCTGTAGTGACCACGAGATTCCAGAGTTCAGCATTGAATGAAAAGGGAGAAGGACAGAGAGCAAGATTATGAACATGGGCTTCTGGAGAGTAACTCTGGCCTCTTCAGGGACCTGCTTAGACCAATCCCATGGGATAGAGCTCTAGCAAAGAAGGGAGTCCAAGAATGCTGGTCAGTATTAAGCACCACTTCCTCCAAGCTCAAGACCAGTGCATCCCCATGATGAAGAATCAGGCAAGGGGGGCAGGAGACCTGCATGGATGATCCAGGAGGTCTTACTGTCAACATAATTAGGGCAGTAGATGCATATGGAATGCTTACTTTAATGGCAAATAGAAGATTGATAATTAATAAAAAGTAACCCCTTAATACTGGTGTCGCAATCACAAGATATTGTATAAAAGTGGAACAGCATTTTCAAGTGGGATAGTGACTGGAAAATATCTGTTATTGACGATATCAATATGGTAGTTTCATGTAGTGATATAAAATTAAATTAGTATTTATATACTAAGTATATAAATACTTAACTAATTTTCAAAAATTTTTTCTTCCCTCAGAACAAGAAATTCAGGTGGTTTTTTTTTTCCTCTGTCAATTCCCTGTTCCGAACATCTTCTTTCCAACATACTCACAGATCCATGATAATTCTCAAAACGTAATACCTCCTTTGAGGCTTTGGACTCTTTACTGAGCGTATTTCTTCTAAAAAGTCAAATTTATCCATAATGCACATATTTTCATCCCAATCGTGTTTATCTTCTTTTCTTTTAGCTGAAGAAACAGAGAATAAATGACAGCTGTATTCCCAACTTTGAATTCTGTAGCATACGATTCCAGAGTGTACATTTACCTACACGTGCTGTTTTTGGCTGTGGTAGAGTTAATTTCCTTCACAGTGGCTGGTACGGGGCTGTGCTTTGGATTTGTGCTGAACACAGGGTTGATAATCCAGAGATGTTTTTGTTATTGCTGAGCAGGGCTTACACAGAGCCAAGGCCTTTTCTGCAGTCCGTGCTGCCACTCTGGTGAGGGAGTTGGGGGTGCAGGGGAGGTTGGGAGGAGACACAGCCAGGACAGGTGACCCCAACCGACCTAAGCGATATTCCAGACCATCTGACATCATGGTCAGTACATAAGGTGGGAGGAAGAAGGAGGAATGGGGGGGACATTTGGAGTGGTGGTATTTGTCTTCCCAAGTCACTGCTACTGTGACAGAGCCCTGCTCTCCTGGAGAAGGCTGAACATCTGCCTGGCATGGGAAGCACTGAATTCATTCCTTGTTTTGCTTTCCTTGTGTGTACGGCTTTTGTTTTCCCTATTAAACTGTCTTTTTCTCAACCCATGGTTTTCTACCTCTATCCTTCCAGCTCTCTCCCTGATCCTGCTGGTGTGGAAGTGAGCAAGACGCTGCCTGGGGCATGGTGTTGGCTGGGGTTAAACCATGACACTCCGTTACCTGGTTGATTTGCCCACAGTTCTGTACAGTGCATTTGAAATGCTCACCATGGAATCATCAAGCATAAGAACAGGGCTCTAGAAATTATTATAGGAGTCAAGGGGATGGTTGAAGAACTGGGACAGCAGCTTCTTAGCAAAAAAATAAAACAAAAAACAAGCCCAGAGACAACAGTTAGAAACACATGTAATAGAGCATAATCTGCAAGCTAACTCTGAAAAAAAGTTTAGATGGATGGATTTTTTTAAAAATATGTGGTGTGATAAATCTGTAGCAGAAAACTTGGTCAGATTCTTGTATATGACAACACTTCTTAAAGGTACTCACTAGTACGTGCTTGCACTATTTTAGTTGTCATTTACGGATGATCAGATGAAGCTTGTTCAGTAATTCTCGACAATTAAAAGACACTAGGTAAAGAAGGAGAAACTGAAGAAAAATATTACTGACTTACAAGACTCATGTGTTTTGTGCTGTGCAGGCATGCTTCATTGATCTGGGGAAAAGCGGAAAGAGAAAACATTTATCCAAGATTCTCTTCTCTTTCTTATAAGATCATTCCATTTAAAATGTTTATGACTTAGCACAGAGTAATACCTTTATGGATCAATGTATAGATTATTAAAACAAAATTTAATTCACCTCGTAAGACAAATTCCACAAACATAATCTTGATTAAAAGTATACTTTTGTCTCCCTGAAAAAAATTCTTATATTTTCTATTTTATTAGCTTCATGCAATGCTTACTTTTTATCACTGTCATTATCACTACAGCTGGCAAATTCGATGGTATAGCTCAAAGGTGTGGTCTAAGACCACAACCTCTTGTATTGAAGATAAGGTTTGATTTTGCACTTTATTTGCATTTTTCCCTATCACAGGACCTGCTCATGATCACAGTTTTTCAAACATTATCAAATACTTGCAGTAAAACTGAGACATCATGGCATATCCATTGATTTATGTGTTTTGAGCTTCCATGACCCAACCTAAAAACATTCATATTAACACACAGAAAAAATATATGAGCTCCTTGAGCTACCACATCCTTTGCATGATTAGCAATCCCTCTGCACGTGGTAAGACCACATAATGTACCCACACATAAATCAATTCACACTTGTCTACCTGCAAAACCTGTTATTTAGGGCGTGCCTGTCCATTTTTATCTTTAAAATCTTTGCCCTGAATTATGTTAGACACTGAGCTCCATAGGAGCACTATGAAACTGTTCCAAACTGACACAATTACGCTTGGATGCGTATCTGCTCTTTTCTATTTCTGATTATAGTCAATAGGGACGGATAATCAATACAAGCAGTACTGCCTCAAGCAATTTCAGGTCAAGTTGGAGATGCCTACCAGTATCTGCAACACTTCCTCACGTTACTCAAACCACTATCCAAATGTAGACATCCAAATTTAAATCTTTAAAAATTAGTGCAATCCTCATAATATGAATTCAGCAGTATCTTAGTTTATGTCACTGTATGATGTAGTCAAAATTACATATTTCTCTGTTTACTACAGCTCCTCTGCCTAATGGAGACCAAACCAAGAGTGTTCCGCTGCACACGGACCTCTTCTTCAGCAAGTCCCATGACATAGTGACTTTTCTGGCTCAACCGGCCAGGTGTGCTGTACCTCTCAGTACATGCACTCAGAGATGACTTATGTGTTAGAAACAAAATAGTGTAACTGCTTTCCCTCATCTTTACTGTCTGCACAGTCTTTGTGGTGATTATCTGCATATTGCAGTCAGTTCTTTGCACCGTACAAGAGATTTTACAGTAAATGACAGAAAGAGAGATAAACAGTAATGACAAGTAAGACACAAGATCACAAACGGTTTTCCTTGCTTTTACCTGAGTGCTTCATGCCTTTGTGTTTGCCTGGCTTTCAGGTAGCCCTAAGGATGTGATGAAGGCAGGCATACTCTTTTTCAGCCCTCTGAGAACCCTGGAGCACTGACCACTCTGTAAAAGGGGCCTGGTACCTCACCAGAGCAGACCACACAAGACACTTCTCTGTTGAGATCAGTTAGAGCAAGAAGAAGTTCAGTTTGTCACACTATTCACTATTCACCAGTTCTTTCTTATTTCTCAGTCCAACAGGCTCCCAGCCAGCAGGGGAGACATCAGACACCAAGTGCTAGGCTACCTTTCCTGTCACCCACGAAAAATTAAAGTCTTATCTGATCACAAGGATCTATTAAGCCCTGCCAGTACGACAGATAGCACAAAGGGTAGGCCTAACTAACACAGAAGTCTGAAATAAAAACAGCTGTTATCATTCTTAGGCAAAAGGTTTCTTTGACTGCACAATACTTATACAACCCTCTGCTAACCCAAATAAGTTAATTTTGCTTCTCACTCTAGCTAATCCTATAGAGCAAACTATACCATGAGAAAAAGAGGTTCTGTGCTTTGCTTTTTTTTTTAAACTGCTTACTGACTCCATTATGACTCTTTGCTCCCTGATCAAAAACCGACAGCCAGAAGATATGTACTTTCAGCTGTTAACTGAGCACATTACCACTGAAATTCCAGGGAAAAAAGTACAGTACTCACACCACGCTAATTTTACATAGCCTCCTTTCAGAGCAGGATCTCCTTATTTTATACTGGCCCACCCAGTAACAGAAGCTGGCTAGGAATGACTGCTGAAGATCTGGAAAGAATTAGAAAGAGACACCAAAGATCCTATTTGCAATGAGATTTTAATTCAATCCAGGCTATACAAACGAAGGAAAAAGGACTTTTATGAATTTGCTAAAGTTGCTTGCAGATACAGGACAAAGGAGTAAAACCCCAATCCGGTGAGTCATTGAGAACATTCTATTTCCAGTGAGTCACTGAGCATCAGAGCACCAAAGAACATTCCCTAATTTTTCCTTATTTCTCTGAGAAAAGTGTGATCTGTCAAAAGACACCTGTTTAAAAATAGTAATAAAATATCCTGCATGTCTCCATTAGTGTTTCTGATGTATGTTGCAGTTTGATTTTGCAAAAAAGCTCTAAATAGGAGATTTTATTACCAGCAGTTAACTCAGATTTTATCAGGTGCCCATCACTACATTTCCTTGTGCAGTTATGGATTGTGTCCATGCCTTCCCTTTCTCTTCCTTTCTGAAATGCATGAAGACTAAAATGTATTTGGACTAATATGTATTTCAGACAAAGAAAAAGATAAATTGAGAAAGCAACAATTCATCTGAAAAACTGTTCAAAAAGATAGCTTGAAGTCAGCTCCTGAACTTGGAGGATATTTTCATGACATCTTCCACATAAAGTGGAAAGTATTTCTCAAAAGACAATACACAAACTTAAATTGCGTTTAAGCAACATATGTTTGTAGTCTGAAGTCTGAAGCAATGAGCTTTGTTTCTAGTTTCAGCCCCAGCATTAGAGGCAAAACTAGAAAGGAGTCACAGTGAGATCCCAAATGTTGCATAGAAAGTATTAGAAGTAAGAGAAGCTATACTTTATCACTTAAAAACATTCCCTGACCATTATCCTTACTTTCTCCTCCTGACATTACTTGTTCACACTTTCATGCCCCCATTCACTGGTTATTACCTTCACAGTATAATCTTTCTACCCTGTCCTGGATCAAAGGGAAGGAAAAGGTTCAGAACACAGAGGTAAGGTGATGCACCAATATGAAACACGATCATATTTCATGTATTTCTTGTGAATCGTTAAAGTGATTTCCCATAAAGTCACAAATTACGTTAAAAACTTATTTTTAATCTACGGTGTCCTTCATGGATACAGCTCATCTCATTGAACTGAATCTCTGTTCCCCTCGAATTCCATTTCAGCCCCTGAGTCTCTGCGAAGTGAGCTGCCAAAATGCTTGTAGACATATTTTGAGCCTTATAACTCAGTGCTGACTACCAATGGCATATTCAAATTTACCAGTTGCCCCTCTAGCTGATGCAGTAGCAGATATGTACCTCACACACCCTCCAAAGTCATCTAGCAACAGCCTAGAGAATTCATGTCTCATCAAACCCTTTATTAATTATTCTCTCAAGGATCTTGAATCTCCAGTTTAAGAGCTCTAAAGAAGTACTTTCTTCTCTACCTCTCCGACTTTATCAAAGCTAGAATTAGCTCATCCCACTTTCTGTTGTTTGAAGATGTATGAACATAGTTTTATGATCTTAAAATTATATTTTTAAATAAAACCTCACAATAGTTAAGAACTTGTTTAAAATTAGCCCCAAAACTAAGTAGATTTCTTTATAATGCCTTAAATTTCCACGTTTATTAACAATGTCATGTGGCAGGCCCACAATTCAGTAAAAGAACGTTGTAATAAGGTCCCTAATACTGTTTGAAAAAAAACACATTAGAACCAGGGAGAGAAAATACATATTATTCTTAATATTTTTATTGGCTTTAAAACAGAGTTATTTCAGAAATAGTAGAAATCTCTTTGTTTACGAAAATTAGATATGCCAGGACTATATCTATGCAGTGTCAACAACCTAAAACATAAAATCCACTCCTAATCTAGATCCAGACATGAGTTTTCCTCACCGGTTCCACTCTTTGCAGCTACCATAGCCCCATTTCTCAAAGAAAGTCTGTGTAGTTTCCTATGTTAATTATGTGGTCCCTCTCCAGTTGCATATTTACCATATGCAGAGCATTAGAATTCAACTCAAGTTCTTGTTATCAGTCATTGGACATATGTGTATCTAGGGTCTCAACAGTAGATTCTTAACTGGGTTTCACCCTTAGTTACTACTGAAAAAGTTTTTTTTTATTTCAAAGGAGGTGTTACAAAAACCACAAAAGGAAAAACAGGACAGTTGGCAAAAATACAGCAATATTATGAAACTCATTAACACAAAGAATCTAATTAAAACAATGGAGAGCTTTTCATCACCAACAAATAAACCATTTCCTTAATACGTAGTGGGTGAGAGGTTGTAACATTTCACAGATGATCTAGACGAACATTTTGTTCCAATATGAGAAACAAAATCATTTGAAGCATGTATCATTTTCAAGACACACTAGGAATCCAAGCAGCACAGAAAAGTGCTGTACTGTGCCCTGGTGGACAAATGCAAATAATTAACTTCTATTACGTTCTGTTCAAACCTCCCATTTAGGGAGTTCGCCTTTTTTGTTCAGAGTGAACTGAGTATAAAAACTTCACAAAGTTTCCAGTCTTTAAAATTTACATTCAGACATTAGTTCAGGGTGGGGTTTTTTTACCTTGTCAGAGCAGTTATCATGGTCACCTGCATCTCAGTGTAGTTTAACTGATTGCCATGAAGTTGAGCATGGGTTGGTTCTGCTCACTCTTTTGGATCATAATCTGCTGAATACCACTGTAAATTCTTTCAGTCTGAAATGCTTTAACTGTAAAATGCAAGTAGGGTTGGGAGGACAATGAGATCACGAATAAGTAACTGGCAGAAGGGCAGGTCATGAAAAGCTTATACAAGACTTTGTTTAATGCACTGAATTTTGGCTAAGTGAAAGCTACCAACTAACATTTAAAGTCCTCTCCTATGTATAACTGAACCAGCTCTACCATCTCAAGAAATAACACAGAAGAACCTTACAATTTACTTATTGTTCACAGACACTTACGCTGTTCTGGGACAAGTATTTTATGTTCTTGTTGATCATTCAGACTCACAGGGAATGGGGGTTGCACTTCTTTTTTGAGACAAAAGAATTTTAGGAAGGTGTAGAATACCTCACGTGAGGGGTAACGCTTTGCCAACACAATCATGTAGTCTTTGGGGATATAACTAGCACCATCACATGCATGTATTTAGAACAGCTGCACCACACTGGACAGAAATAATGGATCCAGTTCCTGCACCGTTCGGTGCTGACACACAGTTCACATCTTAGTCACGTCATCTTTTGGGGGCAACTTGTGTTCCAACCAGGGTAGCACCAAACCAGCAAATCCTCTTTGAAGGATCTGTAGAGCAGATGACACGTCCATTATCCTCAGAGAGACTGGCTTTGACACCTTAACATGTAGGTAATTCGATGTTACTCAAGAGAAACCATCTTACTTCAGTAAGGCAATCAATAAGGCAATAATACTGCCAGATCATTTACAGCTCCAAGAGATACATGCTGACTGTGATGGACAACTTGTGTCAGTGGTAGGTGCTTTCATGGTTATATCAAAACTGGAACAGATAGTGTATATTTAAGTGCCAGGTCTATTGCAAATATAGAGTACATTACTCTAACTCGATGCCTTTTGACTAAAAGGTGGTTAAGAAGCTTAGTAATTGAAAGCACCTCCTCTTGCCTTTAGAATTCTGTTTTCTCTGCTTGATATATATTGACTTATTGAGAAGTCCAGATGGTTACTATCCACCAGAATAAGTCAGCTCACACAAATTTTAAAATCCGTTTTAAAATACCATATGGACTCTTTTGTTGGTGAAATCCAAGCCCAATTTGAGGGTTAGAAAAAGAAACTAATGCTTTTTCTCAATGGGGAAAAGATAGAAGTATATTTATATTTTGGGAATCGAAATTAGTGCATGAGAGTGCTGGTCCTTAAATCCCAGACAGGTTGTCTTTGTTCTTTCACTTCATATTTGTAAGTGAAGATAAAATCTGGTGTAGACAGACTTGCAACTATATATTTGTCTGATTGAAAGCCTGAATATGTTCAAGATACAGCTGTTATTCACTCCTATTGAGTAAAATTAACTGATTTATTTGCCTATGTTTAATCCTCTAAATATCATCCTTCTTGACACTTTGCTACTTCTAGTTTGCTTTGGTTTTATTTCTGTGATGGATCATGGTGTGATATTCAATGCTTGTCAAATAGACAGAAATGTTGCCATTTTGGGAGCGTTTCCAGCAACTAGATCTACAGCTGGCAAAGAAAATCTCTTTGTTTCATCTTAAATTGTACTTGGTATTGAAAGAAACTGTTCAACTACTAGCAATATAACTTTAAGACTTTGAGCCACAGACTGGCAATTTTGATAATGGAATTTAATGGCATAAGAAGGAAAGTATTGCAGGTTTAATGAAGTGTATCTGTATAAGACTCAACTTGATACAAAACATCTCAAACTGTACATTTTAAAACATTGCCTTTCAGCCACTAGAATAGAAACACTGTATTAAAAAAACTTTCAAAATGCTGGGGTTTTCTTCCTATTTAAAGTAGGAGCTGATTCAAACAGCAAGCGCCAGCCAGAGAGAAGGCCCTTTTCTAGCGAGCAGATATTCACATATTAAATCCTAATGAAAGAAGAGATGGAGTCTCTTTCTGAAAGCTGAGAAACTGTTAATTGCAATAGTAAAAGAAGAAAAAAAATAAAGAAAGAATTTGTTGTTCATTTCCCAGCCAGACACTGTATAATGGAAGGGGCCTGCAGAGTGTACATAGAAATAGCTTTTTTTCTTGTTTTAGTGAACAAGAAAAGCTGTTGTTCATGTTTGGCAGTTTTTATAGTGAAGTCAAGCTTTCTGATGCTTTAACTTTTCTCATGCATGTGTTTCCTTTCCGTGAGTAGAGACCTGAGCAAAACACAGGTGATGTAATGACTTAGCAGTGTTTCAAAAGAACACTGTACTGCTGGGACAAATTATTATTTCTATTTTCTACCTATTGTCTTTACTCATTTTTTTCCAACTTACTATTGCTTAGCAACGTCAGGATCTGAAACAGCATGAAGGTCCAGAGCAGTAACTGATAAAATTTCTCACTTTGTTTTGAGCAGGTGAAATAACATTGGATAGTATTGAGAAAATCGTGAGCTATAATGGGGTCATTTAAATTAATAAATAAATAAATAATTTTTGCCACATATTTACACATACTGGTCTTTCATTGCACTACCACCAATGTCTTCAAAGACCACAACAGGGTGAGGTCAGAGAGTAGGAGAAGTAAGAGAACTGTCCAGAAGTATAGGAGCAGAGTCCAGAAGTATTTGCTTGATTATTTTCAAAAGAAAAGTAGAAAAAAAGAAAATCTGACTGCCTTGATTTTCAGGTTTTACATCTTCCTGGTCTCTATGAGCCAAAGACTGCAATTCACAGTCTGCAGTCCTTCCCACATGTTAGATTCACTGGTCAGGAATCATAAAATCATCTCCAGCCATTTAAAAATTTTGCAAGACAGCAAGAAAATGATAGTGTTTTATAAACATTTATAGTGTTTTACCTCTTTCTCGCTGCATACAGTATAAATTTGGATCCTATTTATGTGGGATTACATTATTCCTCTATCAATTTTTTTTCTGAAAAAGAAATAGAAATGTTATTTCCCCGAACATATTGTATTTTTTTTTCACTTTTTTTCCTATTCTATAGAAATGGCTTAAACAAAAGAAAAACACAAGCATTAAAAATATACAAAGGAAACTATATATTCTGCATTCTGTTTGCAGCATACAGCATGCTAGAAACCACCAGAAGTGCTGGCATTGAATATGAGGTCAGTGAAATTAAATTTAGTCAATTTTAAATCCTTTTCCAGCAGAGGAAGCACACCTAATCAGCTGTCATTATCATTAAACCCATCCTATTATCTCAGCTGGTATTCAAAAGCCCCATTCAAAAATGTTTCACCTCTTGCAACACTTTATATCTTTAATCACTGTTGGTGTTTGCAGAAGCAACATCCTTTGCCTGTCTCACCATGTGTAAATTTAGGCCTAAAATTTCAGCTCGATTACTTATGCACCAGAAAGCCACCACCAAACATGTAATTTAAAGTAGGACTGTTTTTTTAATTTATTGCATTCAGGATGTTTCATGTACGTGAACATCATCAACACTTGCTTCCAAATCGGCAGCTGGAACATAAAATTATTATTGAAATATTTCTGCTTATCTTTATACCAAACAATTCTTTCCATGTCATAGTGAGGAATATAAGGTAATGCAGACATAGTAAATATCAGGTGGACGGAGTCACTCTACAGCAAAAGAAGGAAAGAAAGAATCCTTGCTCAGTGTTGAATCCGAGAACACAGGATGAATCTCGTGTGCCCGAAGATTTCTGCTGACCAAAGCCAATAGAACACGGGAACTGAGCACTTTGGGCAGACAGCACTGAGGAGCAGAAAATCATCAACAAATGCAAGTACAAATACACATCACAGAAATTCTGTACTGATACAAAAGTTATAAGTGCATCTGTGCTGCAGTCAAGACCTAGTCCATGCTTTTCTTGCGTACATCTGGGACACGGTTGCAACAGGGGCAACACAGCTCTGACCTGCCACTGCATCTTCCCTGAATATATTGTAATCATCCCAAACACTCCTCACAGATTTTCTGGAGGCACCTTTAACTAAGGCCTGGCCTGCAGGCAGCCCTGTGTCAGTTTTGTGATAGCTTTTCTTCTATAAGGGCAGAAAAAGGATCAAACCCTTGAGGTTTAAATGTGAAGCAATAAGTTACTTACTCTCAGTGCACCTATTCTGACACAGAAGAAAACAATCTTGTCCTTTGCTACCTGAGAAAAGCACTTTATTCCCATACAAACTTGTTCTGCAAATGAACCCTCTGCTTGAATCTAAGTCAATGAATAAAGGAACCTTTCTCTTTACATGAAAAATTCTCTGAGAAACCAAATGCTAAAAATATCTTGCTGTTTGCATACCCAAAGCTGCATCAGCTCATCTCTCAGCCTCCAGGCACCCGTAATCTCAATTAAAAAATACAATTGTTGCTTCAACTCTGACAAGTCCTAGTGAGTGCCTGCATGCTGTAACTAATGTAAAACAATTCTCTTATTCTCCACTCTCTCACTACTCGTCACTCTCATAACTGTCCTATCTCTGCAAAGTCTGAAAGGAGTTAGTAGGGTTTTTCCATATGTTCCGAGGTTTCTTGTAGGAGAGTGAATGCTGTGCTGAAGTCTCACATGAAAAGTAACATGACACACACCTCTGCTTCAGTTTAGAGTCCTTTGTGGTGTTTTTCTTTAGTTTTCCAGTTTTATCAGGGACTTTTCTCTCCTTTAACCAGCATCATGTATATTTTTCTTTTCCTGTATGCAGAATATTTTACACAATAAATTTCTGAACAAGTGTGATATCGCCAAGATCTAGAGAAACATGTTGCGCATGTTACAATCTGAAATTATTGAGATAACATTTGCAAGACAGAATTTCCAGATTGACATTTTCTTCAGTTTTATTGAATATAGGTGCAGCAGGAAATTTTAAAATTAGTTAACTTAAGGGATACTGCAAACTAGGAAGTGGACATAATAATTCTTCTTTGAAGAATACACCTTAGGATATTTTTCCAGCTGCATACAAGATTCTATTTTTAGATTAAACTATCTGTTCCTCCTAGTTATGTTTGGTGTTACCTATAACTGTATTCACAGTTTCTCTCAGTTTCCATTTCCAATCACCAATTCTATTTTAGAAATGGTAGCTGATACAAGATTAAAGAAAGAAATAAATAAAGCACCCCAAACTATCACTTGGTTCAAACAAGTCTAAAAGTAACTTTGGACTCTACTTTAAAAACTTTAAGACTACGTGTGAGAACAATAAACATCATCAAAGGGAGAAAAAAATTAATAAACACACAGAAGTGCATAAGTAAACCCATATGGGATGGTTGCAAAATTGTAAAAAACTCCCTTGTATTACACTAGTTCCTGTAAATCTTCTTTGCTCTGGTTCTTTTTCATTTGCTCAACTGTGTTGTAATAAAAGTTTTCATATGATGACCATGCAAAAAAAAATTTCTTCACATATGCAACAAATCCAGGCTTAGCAGAGGAAACACTGAAGCTGTTATAGCAACATTTGTAAGTCCAGCTATAAACAACAACAAATATATTGTTCTGATTATGTTTTTTCAGCTACATACAAGACTATACAAAATCTTCTGGCTTGTCTCTGACAAGCTGTAGGTACTCTTTACAGGTCGTTTATATCCTTTTCTCACAATAAAGCAAGCAGGAAAGTTTGACAAAAGGAAGCTGAATAATAAAGATTCAGAGAATTTAAAAGGTGTAACAATTGCTGTGGCAATTTCCACATGCATTTCTTTAACCTTTTTCTAAGTGTTCACCTGCATTGTATACCAGTAATTAGGGATAAGCCATATCCCTCTAGTCTCTGGCGGAAAATGGATTCTAGCACCCCTCTAGTATGGCTGGGACACTTCAGTACCATGTTTTCCAAAAACTGTTGTGAAGACAGACCAAAAAGCTGAACAGACTAAAACAGGGTGAGGAGCTCTTCTGAATTTGGCTCTGTGTGTATATGCATGTGTGTGGGTGTGTATGAATGTGTATATACGAAGAGCTATATAATATATAGTACTACATATAGTATATAACTTCATTCATATGTACAATATATAATTTTAGATACATTATGTACGATTTACCTTCTTGTCATGAGAGTGAAAGCTGTCAACACGAAACCACATACAGTTCGACTTTGAAGGGGACCATGAAATGGTGCATGAAAGGGAAGAGCCTTGCAAAAATCAGGTTATCTTGGCATTTCTATATCGTCTTTCACTTTGGCAATGGTCTTTGATGATTCAGTCTCCAAAGGGATATTATGACTTTCTTATCCTTGATATTTTGTTTCCGTGTAAGAAATAAGCTGCACCATCTCAACAGTGAAATAAACACATTTCTTCCCCTGGTAACAGCAGTATCTAACATCAAAATATACATTTTGCAGACAGCATTACCAGTAACTCATTTCTTCATGGTCTGTTTTGAAAGAAATCATTTTAGGTCATTTTAAGTATATAAGGCTTTTGTGGTTTCTTTAAATATATTCTTACTCTATACTAAATTTTTCAGACTAAGTTCTTACAAAAATGTATTGATGACAAAAACTAGCCTGTAATTTTGATACATTAAAGCATACCTCAAACATCTCTAAAGGTTCTAACAAGACAGACATTAATGGGTGAGATTAAAGTTCACAGAGTAAAATAGCCGCAATAATAAAAACTTTTAAGTCTTCTCTGACTAAACAGTGAGGGAAAATTAAAATGTCTGACATGTCTAAATACAAAACCTACATTAAAAGAGATTTAATTTTTTTAACTGTGGGAACTTCTTTTATAGGACGTACAGGCTTGAAAAGATCTCTTTCTTGCATCCTGTTCCCCATCATCCCAGACAGGTGGTTTGAGACAGCCAGCACAACTTCATCAAGAGAAAGTGCTGCCTGACCAATCTGGTGGCTTTCTGTGATGGAGTGTCTATATCAGTGCATAAGGAAAGGGCTACAAATGTCATTTATCTGGACTTCAATAAAGCCTTTGACAGCCACCCCACAACATCCTTATCTCTAAATTGGAGAGAGGTGGATTTTTTGACTGGTGGCTGTTCAGTGGATCAGGAATTGAGTAGTCACCATCCAAAGGTGACATCCATCCTAGACAAGCTCGAGAAGTGGGCCTGGGTGAACCTCATGAGGCTCAACAAGGTGAAGTGCAAGCTGGTATCAATACAGGCTGGAGGAGCAAGACATCAAGGGCAGCCCTACCAAGAAGGGCTTAGGACAACCTGTGGTGGAAAAACTGGACATGAGCCAATAATGTAATAACACAGCCCAGAGGGCCAACTGCATCCAGGATTGCGTCGAAGAAAGAGCGAACAGCAGTACAAGAGAGGGGATTGTGCCTCTCTTCCTCATTCTAATGAGACTCCACCCAGAATGCTGCATCCAGCTCTGGTGTCCTCAGCACAAGAAAGACATGGATCTGTTAGAGTGGGTCCAGAGGACAGCCAAACAGTGATCAGAGAGATGGAACACCTCTCCTATAAGGAAAGACTGAGAGATGGGGTTGTTCAATCTTGAGAAGAGAAGGCTCTGAGAAAATCTTTATATAATGTTTCTTATAGGGGGCCTATATGAAAGATAGGAACAGGCTTTTTAGAAGGGTCTGTAGTGATAGGACAAGAGTTAATGGCTTTAAACTAAAAGTCAATTTAGACTAGATACAAGAGAGGTATTTTTTCACAAAGAGGGTGCTGAAATCCTGGAATGGGTTTTACAAAATGGTGATAGATTCCCCGTCCCTGTAAACCTGCAAGGTCAGGTTGAACAGGGATCTGAACAACCTGGTCAAGGTGCCCCTGCTCATTGCAGGAGATTGGACTAGATGACCTTTAATAAAGTCCCTTCCAATCCAAATAATTCTATGATTGTAAAAGCAAAGGTAAATTCTTTAATCTATTGACCATCTGTGGTACTACATTGTTTTCAAAAATTGTCATGTAGACTGTAGTCATCACGCAGTTTTGTCTATGTTTTTAGGAACTTGGAGGGGAAAAAACACATATATGCAAAAAATGGTAGGGACTCCTACGAATACAGTTTTCAGGGTTTGCTTATGTTTGTTCAGGCAAAAATTTTCAGGAAAACACAACAGTTGCATCAGGCTTTCAAAGGATGTGTTGTGAAATTCGAAGAGTGATTCAACTCTGCAGTATTACAAAATTGAAGGAAACAGACTTGAATTCAAAGGGCTGGGATTAAGCCATAGCTCCATGTAGGCCACAGCAGACCAGACAACTTATTACTGCCCAAGAATATTTATGCATCTATATATCCTTAGACATATAGACATACAGATCTATAGACTTATTTTCTCATTATAACTGTGGTAATTCACACAAAACTTCATTCTGCATCGCACAATTAGTAAAGATTCTTCCAACTGATTGTGCTTACCCTAATCAACCCTTTCTTATATAGGCTTTATAAATTCAGTTAAATGTCAGCATAGAATAGTAGTAAAGTCAACATCTTATTTCACTTCATTTATAAACTGCTCCCCACATCAACCCTTCATCTAATTCCAATCTGAAAAAAGTTACCAATAACATGACAGTTAAAAAAAACCAAATCAAAGCTAGCATCACCTCAAGACTTTTCCAGAGTCACTCCCAATAACACATGACCTCTTTTCAACCTGCATATCATTTCAGAATGTTATTGAAAGCAAGGAGTCTCAATAAAGACATAAAAATGCTTATAGAGACACCTTTTATCAGTCTTTGTTCTCAGAAATTTCATTTTAAACAATATAAAGCTTATCCAGATATAAACTTGGTTTAAAGAAAGAAAAATTTTAAAAAAAGTGGTAAATATGCCTTGTTAAGCACATTTAAAAATTGTCACTGTTTAACTATCAACATAATGTGCTGATTTTCTATGTGCCCATGAATTAATAGGTCTTATTTATGCATAAATCAAGGTTTGAAAGGCGTTTTTTGGAAATCCAAAACAAGTTGTGCCAAAAAACAAACCAGGGTAGGTCAGCCAATATTTATATATACCATGACAACAGCGAAAGAAAGTGTGTTGCATCCAATTCTGTAGATGCAAACAAACTAGCTAATACTACTATTTCCTACGCATTACCTCATACAGGTGGCATTTTATTAATTACTGTTGCAAAATGTGGAATATTTAAAATTTTCTTAAGAACGGATATTCTTTGATGTCCAATCTTTCTATACTTTTAAGTCTAATCAAGAAGAAAGGTGAATTAACCCATGAAACCGAGAGCAGCTAACAAGCTCTAAGTGATGTGCCAGTTTTAGAAAGACAGAAGACTTGCTGGAAGAATTGTCCTGTTAAGGTTTAGAGCCTGACATGAGTCAGTGACCTCAGACCTAGGGGGAGGTTAACAAAACTTGGGAAGAAGGATGTACCACTGATAGTGAACACAAAGAATGCAGAATTTATGGGCCTCAAGGACTTTTGGCAGAACTCCCAAGGTAAGCGAGAAACCGATAAAGCCAACTCAGCAACTGTGCTGAAATCAGCTCTGACTGGGTAAAAGGTAATTCCTGCAGGGCGATCCACAACCACCGGTTCACTGACCACCAACCCAAGAAGCCCACTGCCTCAAAAGAAGAGAAAAACTGACCCTGCAGACCACATAGCATGGGAAGTGAGAGATTCATTAGCCAGTAGAAAACAGATTATTAATTAATAAGAACTATGTAACTTGTTGCCAATGAACATTAATTCTTTTGTTTGCTAAAATGTATAAATGGTAAAAGTTTTGATAGTTCATGTGCTTGATTCGTGAAATACCACTGAGCGCACCCATGCTTCTGAGACATTAAAATAAACAATCAATATCTCTCTCAAGGCTGTAACCATCGGCTTTTTGCACACCAGTTAACAAATCTGATTTTTGTGTACTATGTTTTATTATTCTTGGTTTTTTAACACATGAATCTGTTCCAAATGAATATCAGAGCAGGTCAAATTCACTCAGATCACTGGAAAATCTCCAATGTGTTTAGACTTCATCAACCACCCCCTAAAGAAAGGAGTATCTCCCAGCAGTGTGTGCCAAAGGCCTGGCAGACTGACAGTGATCATTTATCATTTTCTGTATCATATGAAGTTGTGCAAAAGGCAGGTGCTCACTCACACGTGCACACAACCAGCCACACACAGACTGAGAAATGGAGGGAAATAGAAAGCACCAGCGTTTAAAAAACTGAAAAACTGAAGTCAACATGCTACTAACCATCTCTGGGTAGTGGGAGAAAGAGCAGTCAGAAGGAAAACCCTTTCACGACATCTTTTCAAGCAGAGTATCAGCTGGCTGGAAAATGTGTTTAGTAGCCCTCTCACTGGAAATTGTTTGTCTGACAATACACAAAACAGGAGATGGGGATGTCACCAGGGCCCTGCATGGCCCAGTAAGAACTGGAAGCTGCTTGCTGCATGGTATTGCCTCCTTGATGGGGTTGTGGCACAATGACAACTTTGTGCTGACACCATCCAGAAGCAAGGTGGAATAAATAGCATCTTAGTGGAAAAGCACAACACATATAACTTCTACAGCCTTCTGCTGAAACAAGCAGGACCATAAAAAAATAAAATGGGTTGCCAGCAGGGAGAACCTCAGACTCACAGCAAACCCTTCCACATGCGCTGCCTGCGCTCTGCTCCTCTATGAGGAGCTGATAAGAGTGAGCAGGGAGTATTCAGGGATCTGCTTAAAGTTATATGCCTATAGGATTTTCACACCACAGCTGGGAAGCTAGATGACTGACTGATGGTGAGATATTTCTCTGATTATTTATTCTTCCCCAAATGGCATTGGTTTCTTTTCATCCTGGAAAAGATCTCCCTTATTCTGCATACTGACTCATGCCTCACAAACATTAAGAACATTTCTGATACAGGGCATGATTTCAAATAAATCTGAGTAAGAATTTTCATGAAAATTAGATTCACTCATACTCCTCCTATGTGACCTAAATGAACTGAAGAACATACTTTAAAGAAGAAAATCAGTGCCTATAACTCAAACAATTAAATTGGTTCATTCCACCTTAAAGAATTTAGAACTATTTGCGTAAGTGTTAGGGAGAGAATTTCTAATATGAAAAGCTGGGAGTGAAAGTCTGCATTTCAGCTTAATCTTTACAAACAAGGCAAGGTGCCTTTCAGCCCCTTTGCACCGAAATACGAGTGTCATATCTCACACACTGATGTGAAGGGGTAGGCATCACGGTTTGGATATGTTGAAGTTTAGGCCACTTCTGAGAGCAATATTGGCAGGGTACCTTTGCTGGTAAGGGCGACACAAGAATGATGCTGGGACGGAAAATTTTATAGGACTGAAATCATTATAGGACTAAGCCTGACTCTATCTTTTGCTAAACACATAGGCCCTTTTCTGGCTCTGACACACAGCCCACAAAGTCAGTGAGATTTATAACACACAGGCTTTTTAATAACCCTGTCTAATGACTGCACCTAAAACAAGAATTCAATGAAAGAAAGGAATCAGACACACTCTGAAAAGCACAAAAAAGAGAAAGAGGATATGGCCGAAGTGCAAAACAATATGGAGCTATTTATTTTATAGGGACTTTTTCACAATTTCAAACTCCTCTCTATGTAGAGCCCATGCTATTAGGACTCTGCAGTGGTCACACATGTATTTTAGCAGACAAATAAATGCATATAAATGCACATAAATGGCAGAACTTCTGTTGTGTCTTAAGGGAGGAAGAGGAGGGGGAGGAGAAGAGAGGAGAAGAAAAAGTAAATGCCCTTCTAAAAAGCATCAGGTACTGTGAAAGCTGTAACTAACTTCCTGTCTCCATGAAACCTTCATTTCAAAAAGGGAAAATTTAAACATTTCCAAAAACCCTAACAAGTCATAGGTACTGGTCAAGGAAGTTACTGGGTTAATATTCTGTACTTTCTTAGCTACATTTTTAATTCTTTACCAAAAAAAAATTGCTATTTGTGAGTTTTAATAGACTTTTATATCTAGATGTGCGATTTGAAATGTTTATCATTTAGAATTATGGTAACTGCATCAGTGGGCAAGGGATGAGCTATGGATGTCATCTATCTAGGTTTCTGTCAGGCCTTTGATACAGTCCCCCACAGCATTCCTGCTGATGAATTGATGACATTATGATGAACTGTTGGATAAGGAATCGGCTGAATGGCCACATCCCAACAGTTGCAGCTAATAGCTTGATGTCCGAAGGAAAGCCAGTAATGAGTGGTGGCCCTCAAGGCTCTGTACTCAGACTGATACTATTTAATACACCCATCAGCAACATAGTGGCGATCAGTGCACCCTCGGGATCTTGTGGTGGACTCCGAGCTCAGTAGTGCTGTAGATTTGCTGGGGGGAAGGGATGCCAGCAGATCAAGTGAGGTTATTCTCTCCCTCTATTCCACTTCGGTGAGAACCCACCTGGAGAACTGCAGCCAGATCTGGGTCTCCAGGAAAAGGAAGACACAGATCTGTTGGAGTGGGTCCAGAGGAGTGCTACAAACATGGTCCAAGTGCAGAAGCACTTCTGCTGTGAGCACAAGCTGAGACAGTTTCATTGTTTGGTCTGACAAAGAAAAGCCTCCTGGGAGAGCTTATAGCACCTTCCAGCACCTAAACTGAGCTTGTGAAAAGAGGAAGAGAGACTTTTTACCAAGGCCTGTGGTGGCAGGTCAAGGGGCAACAGTTTGAAACAAAATAAAGCTGTCAGTCTGTCTGAGACTCTGTAACAATCAAATTATGGCTTAATTTCATAGACTAAAAATTTTAGTTAAAATTTAGGAAAAAAAATATAGCTTTTCTTCTTCTTCTGTGGACAAAGTATCACAGTCCTAAATTTCATTTCATTCTTACACATACAAGACACTTTCAGGTTTTCTGTTGGGTAATATACTGCCTTGTTATTACACCGGACCATTCTTTCACCAGCCTCAAAGTGAGACTTGCTTCTAAACGCACTATGAAGTCTAGCTGCTGTTTTCCTGCTCGGCTGTTTTATCTCCCATGAAACTAATGGCAAATTCGCTATCTGAAGCTATTCACATAGCACTAGCAGACAATTTATTGGAAGCATTCCTTCTGAGATTCTAATTAAGGTCGCTAAAATGCACTGGTTTTGCCTTAAGGTGTTACATTAATATTTATGTCAAGGCTACATCTACTTTCCCCCAAATTTAAAGGGATATGGCTATTAAAATATATACATTTCCCTGCTTATTAGAATTCCACATGGAATCTGTTGAGAATTTGAGAGGTAAAAATCAACCTGATGCCTGCTACATAACTATAAAGAGCCAAGACAGATGTTGCCATGCAACGCAAATGTTTAAAGATTTGAAAGTTAATTTTTATAATTGTTTTTGGTTCTACAGCTCAATAACCTTGCAATTAAAAAAAAAAATCCTAATCCTTAATATTCATTTGCTACTTAGAAACAAGACAGAGTTTCCCAAGTGATCAAAAATTTAAATTAGCCTAAAAATAAGCTATCATCTCTTCCACAGGATATTTATTTTGGATTTCTTGAATAAAACTCAAAACAGACATCACTGTAGGCAGAACACTACCAAAATGGCTGTCAAGGTGCTATTGCAAGGAGCATCTACTTGAGAATGACCTCTTTAATCCAACTGGTCAGAATAAATTAAAGGGAACACACTTTACACTAGCTAACTGTCAAAAAGGTTTAATCATGCCGTGCTTTAGCAGTTGTTGTGGTTCATGCTAGCTAGCAAGTGCTGGGAAGTATTTCAAGGAGAGAAGTCTCATACTGCCTTTAAAAAATATACCTCACTGGGGCTTGCCACCCTCTGCCAATAATGAATTCTATTGCAAGTCAACACCGTTCAGGCTGTTCCCTGAGCCACTTTCTGACTTTCACTGAGAACACATTAATTACAAAAATTTGAAATCAATTAAATCATAATCAATATTTAATTTCAAAATGGAGTCGGTTTTTCAGTAAGGTTGTAATATGGAGAGTGTTGTTTAAAGATGGTTGTTTAAAGAGGATCGTGATTGTGTAGTTTAAAACTACATAAGTCTTTAAAACACAGAAGTGTTAGAATAATGCTTAACTGAGGGAGGAATTTGGGAGGGCAGGATAGGATCTGCAGTCTCTTTCAGACTGTTACCATCAGCTGTCAGAGCAATTGCTCCAGACCTATTGCAAACCATTTATGCTGTTCAGAAAGATTACACATCACCTAAGACATCAAATTGAAAAGGGGGCTCAAAACTGTCTCTGTGATTGCCCACAGTGGTTTTCCATGAAACTGTCACCCTAAAGACTGCTTTCTCTGCCACCGTGCTGTACTTAGCCGCTGAAAATCCTGTCGGGACAATGAGTGAAAAGAGAATCCTACATACCCCACCTGAGCCTCTTGCAACTCAGAGACAGCCTAGTGCATCTAAGTGGCATCAGATTGACTAAAGTACTAAGAAGCGTGTGCAAGCAAATTCATACCTCTTGCTTCCTTGCAGGCTTTTCCACCCTCCTCTGAGCTCCTACCCTTCCATTGCAACCAAAGTCGGGCTACAATACTTGAATTTTTTTCCTGATCTACTTTTTCTCTTTACCTTAAACCTTTCAACTACTTCTCAACAAATACGTGAAAAATTATTACATTTGCTGCAGTTCTGTTATCAAAGTCACCATTGAAATCTAATTTAAATTAGATTTTGCCTAGGTGCAACCCATAAATACATAAGAAACTTTAATCTGCATTTCACTCCCCAGTGAGAGTACAAAAATGTAACATTTATTTTTTTATTTTGAGAGTATCAAACACCATTTACATGCCACCACCAGTAAAAGCATTTACATGTCATCTCTATTTCATAATTGCTGCTTGGAACATCTACAACAGAGGAGCTTCTTATTAGCACATCTGCAGGATGTGCTATGTGTTGTTTTACCTGTTCAGAATTCCACCAGAATTCACACACAGCTTGAACAGAGGGACAAAGAGGTCTTTTTGCTTTGTCAGCTGCTGCCAAACCAAACACCCCCAAACCTAACTAACTTGAACCAAAAAAATACCCTGACTCTGAACAAGGCAAACAATCTTTTAATTTCCTAAAAAAATTCAGGGACTTTAGTTCTTTCAAAACAGGGCATGGCTAGAACAGTATCTTGGAAACATCTATTTGATTAAGGTATGTCACTTTGAGAGACTTGAAAAAATGCAATTAAATAAAGAATTTGGAAAAAGTTAAATTTTCAGTCATTTCTCTGTAACAAAACAACTACTTTCATTCACAGCAATAGCTACTGTAGTATTTTTCTGTTGGGAAAATCCTCACTGGGAATTAACTTTAGAAAAGCAATTAGACCCTGCTGGGTAGCTAAATGAATCAACCTGTCTAAACTATTTTTTTACTAGAAATATATCTGCATTCCAGCATCTTGAAACTATTGCGAAAACACACACAGACTATGTAAAATTAATCCCCAGGGGACCATAATGCTTGCTGTTAATAATACTCATCTGAACTTGAGGCCTCAAGTGTTGAATATCTGTCAAATAAAGAAGAGAGACAGCCAGCAGCAAAAGGACAAAACAAGGGGAGCATTTTCAGCTTCAACAGGTACAAGTTGTAAATGTGAAATAGGTTGTTAGAAAAATAAATTATTTCCTGCCCTCCTCTAATTTTTCACAATCTGTGTGGTAAAGCCTTCACCACTGACACAATTGACATAGTCTTTGCATCTGCATTCACTTACCATGACCTAGTGGGCAAAGCAATCTTGGTCTCCCTAATAGCTTAATGCCAGAAGCACTTCGCATAATGTAAAACATCTCAACCTCCCCAACCCTACCTCAAATTAAAAGGGGGAAAAAAAGCCAACCTGGTCATGTAATTGCTTGTCTAACAACTAAAAAGGTGGTTATGAAACTCCTTTGTTTTCCTGAACTTCTGTTTAACAACGAGCTTAGCCCCAAATCTAACCTCTTAGGAACATCTGCAGGGAAGTTCATATTTCCCCAGTGCATCATAATTTCCTCAGTAAAATTATTTTTAACAGTAAATCCTACCACTGCTGCAGCATGGTCGTATTCTGGAATGTTTCTGTGTTGTCACTGAAACTAATAAAATCTTCAAAACTTAAAATGTAACTTAAAATAAAATAAAATTATATTTCCTATCTGGCATGCTGCTAGTGCAACTGACCCTCTGCAAAACCAACTGTTTTTACCAGCTAGCTTACGTTTTGTCTGTCCTGGAATGATGACACTGCAGATGAAGTGAAGAACCCAGTTCTTTTATTGTCTCCAGTCAACACATGGTCTTCCAAGACACCTGAACAGGGCTGAAATCTATGCATATGTAGTGAGTTTTCCTGACTTATGGGGATGAAGACAGAAAGCTGAAAACTATCATTGTGCGTATAAATGCAGTTCCTCTATATTAGGTAGGTAAGAGGCAACCTATTGAATCACAGAGGACATGATTCTCAAAATTCCTCACCATATACTTTCAGAGAGTCCTAAAGGGATTGTCAGCTTTATTCTTTTTCATTATGGAAAATACCTGTGACCCAAATTGTTAGTGTGCTGAAGAAATTTAAATTTAGACCACGAAACCTGTGTGCTCCTTTATGCAAAGCCCTTTTTCGTTCCTTGTTTATTTGTACAATGCATAGGAAAATAAAGTCTAGATATGGCTGAGGCTTCTGGGGTTTATCGCAGTATAAATTAGGTAATAATGCTGGTATGGAAATTACTCTTAGAATGAAGTGAGTGGGCAAGTGGAAGTACTCAACAGCCATGTCCTACCCAGCAGAAAGACTGGGAAACGAGCTGATTTTTCAGCATTACTTCTGCTACTTTTGTGGGCATAAAATAAATGTTAAACTTCTGTTTTTCTATGTCGAAAAATAACAAATGGTATTTTGCTCCGTCCATGGGAAAGTAATCTGGACTGACCACTGCTAAACACAGACCAGTTTCCCTGGCTGCCAGTTCCACCGTTTATGGGCTGAATTAAGACTGACTCTGCCCTGTTTGCTCACTTACAGCAAGACGGTGACTGGGGTCAAGCCCCACATCCTCCACAAACACATATTCTGTGAATTGTGATAGCTACTCAGGGAGGAAAAAAAAGCAGCTTCTGAGCCATCACTGATATACATGTCAATGCAAAACAGGATCTAATCTTGGAATGAGACTTAAGCACTGCTCAAAGACAGAGAAAAGAAATGAACAATAGTGTTTGTTCAGAAGAAATGTTCAGTAATGTTTGTTTTTCTTCTGCAGTAATATCGTATGATCTGTTCTCCATGAAATTTTTTATACTCGGATTTGAACAATCGAAAGCAATTACTTTTTAAAAGCAAATCTGTAAGCACTAGTATTGCATTTTCCATCTCCTGCATGTCATTGGACCACATAGACAGAATTATACCTGCGCTGTAATCTCATCCAGTAAAAAACAGTAATTATTTTTATGGTTTCTGACACAGCTCAAAAAGCTCTCAGGCAATCATGTGTTTGCATAAGCACACAAATCCTTTCCCTGTGCAGTTACAGATTTACTAAAGAGAAGAATAAAGAATGCAGTGTGTCATTATTTTGAAGTGTGCAGATAGCAAGTCTTAGCTGTAACAATGGTGGAATAGAGTTACTAAAACTAACCAAGAATATGATCAGCATAAACTTATCAAGTCGCATGTCATAAAAAGTCACATGGGGCAGCCTGGAATTGTGAGCTGAGACTTCCTACAGTGCATGTGTAATTTTTAACCATAAAGTGTGAAAATACCACACAGCTCTACTTATCTCAGAATGCTAATATACAGACGTGTTAAAAGGGAAAACAGAAAAAACCCAGCAACCTTCATTTTATATCAGTTGATCATTTTTTACAAACAAAAGAATACATAATATTTAAAAATCTGGATCAGTGATATACTATAAGAAACCAAGTATACCAGGCAGAAAAAAGCCTGCCTTGTTACCATATCTCTGGATGTAATTAAGGCTGTCATGATCTGCATGAGCGTGACTTGATCAAAGCTAGGCAAAACAACACCAGCTTTTTAAGCATGAAGAGACAGACACTTTATGAAATACAAAAAGACATGGGCTAAAAGATATTCTATGAGATGAAAATAGATTTTTTTATGAAGGCTAATTTTAACCTCTTTCTTCAATGAACTAGGTCACTTATTGCAAAGATGCAGAAGCTGAAATTCTTAGAATTCTTATAGCTGACATGCAAAAATTAATTTGAAAACCAAGAAAAACCTCCTCCCAGTCCTCAGAAAACAGAAAAAATACAGTTCAAGTGAAGATTTTAACAGGAAAGAGAAAGAAAGAGAACTTTAATAATGTATTTACATCACTGTAGGATTTCAGATACACTTAGGATACTCAATAATGTCTTTGTATACCATCAGGTCTGTAAAGCAGTGCCAGTTCCATGCCTATGTTTCTGAATTTTGAGTAGCATCCTGATCAAAATCTCTAACAAGAGTAATAGAAACTGTTAACAATTAAGTGTGTAATTATACATTTTTCTGACTTCTGAGATTGTTGCAGGCTTTTGTTTCACTTAGAGAGTCATGGAATTTTTAATTGCTCATTAAATACTAATGGTACAAAGATTTCTTCTCTTAGTCAAAATATTCCAGTTATGGCATGTCAACTGACCACAAACAGAACACACACTATGACCACTGTAACTTGTTTTGTTCACTCAAATTAACGTGAAAATCACTCAAAATGTGTTCAACACATTTTACGACTTTTAACATCTAGTCTGTTTTACAAAATCTTTGCATTTAAGTAGAAAGTGTCAGAGTAAGAAGGCCTGGGAAGCAAACATCTCTTTGATTGAACACATGCTCCAGAATGCAGGATAATATAAACTGCCAAAAATGCATGGATCACATATCTGTGCAATGAATCCATGTCCTGGGGAGGGTCAGGAGGGCTTTACTGCTTTATCACCCTTGCATCTAGGATAGGTCTTCAAGCCAAGGGTCAAAGACTGTGTCTAATGAAAACAGTGGTGGAGAGAAATCATTAGTATTTCTCATTACATGCTGAGGAGCAATTGCACATGCTGCCATGTTTTTTATGTAGAATTACAATGCTTACCAACATCACTTAACTCACGTGGAACTAATTCACCTAATAAACCTAGTTTCACCGAGGCAGCTATTACTTCATCCTTTATTTTCTTCTGCAGGTGGACAGATGGGCCCGCTGGCCCTCCCAGGGCACTGGTGGGCTTTTGCTCCATCCTGCTTTTTCAGGCAGCTAACTGGTAGGGCTCTGCAAATTTCCAGTGAAGGACAGAGACCCGGCAGCAGTTTCTACATGGGACCATGTGAGCTGCAACTCACCACTCCCTGGAGGCTTTAAATACTTCACTCGGGAGCACCAGCTGCTGTGGGATGCCAGCAGAGGTAGATGGTTCCAATGTCTCCCTTCAAAAAAG
Source organism: Cnemophilus loriae (assembly GCA_013397755.1). Lineage (NCBI taxonomy): Eukaryota > Metazoa > Chordata > Aves > Passeriformes > Corvidae > Cnemophilus > Cnemophilus loriae. The sequence continues at coordinate 1,125,918 of VZTF01001348.1, forward strand.
CTTGCTGCAGGGATTAAAATTAAACAAACGAGGAAGTGTCTGGCTCTTCAGTCAGGAATATTTATCAAAATGAAATATGTGACTAGTTCAGACCCAAATGATATCCAAAGATTCAGCGTAGGAGGAAAGCGGTTCTTATTTTAGCAATACTGCTTCATACACGCTGAAACAGGATTAAGATTTTACATATGCTCTTTTATTTGTGCATGATTTATCTACAGAAACAGCTTAATGTGTTGGCGGAACAGAGCCCATCAACAGAACTGAAGAATCCCAAGGAGTAGTGAATCTGCCTCCAGGCATAGCCAGGCAAGACATGGATTTGTGCAGAAGAATCAAGTCTGTCAAACAGGCAAAAGAAACTCTATCTTTGGACCCATTAGTAAGCTGACATTATCCACAGTTATTTTTGTTAACTGAAAATAAGTTTAGGTTGCATGTAAGAGATTGGTTCGTTCAGCTTTGTGGAAAAGCACGAATGAATTACAGTGCTGCAAATACCCTAGTATCTGTCTTGTTGGCTAGTCACGGTGTACATTTTTATCCAGTCACTAAAACAGTTGTCATTTAAGCACATGTCCTCCTCCAGTTCTCTGAGCATGACGTATAACCTGATTTTCTGCCCTGTGAAAAGGATGCAACAGGACAAAGGGTGCATTCAGGGGTTTCAGATGTCAGGATGACAAAATCATTTGATGGTCCCAAAGGCCAGAGCCAGTGTTCCTGCTGTAGAGACTTCCTGAGCAGGAGCACCTGCTCTCCAGCATGGCAGCTTGGAAAGGAAAACAAGCAGGATCTGAGGAGACACATTCTGCTACACCCTGTCTCCTCATGATAACTATCCTTCAGCAGTTTTGATGTGTCCCTTTGTCCTTATTAACTAAGGGACTGGATGTTTTCCGTGCAGTACTGTAATTGGTAAGTGATTTTCTTTCAGAGCCCCTTTGGAGCTCCCAACTGGGAAATGAACTTGGCCATTTAATCTGCATCCCATCTGGAACAGCAGGATTCCTCATCTTGCAAGTACTCTTCCAGTAATTCATAGCTGCTAATGTCACATCAAATTGTAATGAAGTTAGGCACATTCAAACGGGTTTTCCAGTGGTATTGTCATTGATGTGCCTCTTTATTTATTGAGAACGTGGTAAAACTCCACATACAAAATTCTTCATTCCAAAACTGAAATGTTAAGACATAAATGGCAGATGGTCAAGCTTATAATGTAAAGAATTTGGTTCCCTAATTACAGCTGGATAAACTAATCATTTCAGTAATATCAGCTGTGAGTTCATACAAGTCTCTCTACTTTCTCCCTTCAGTCCTTGTAGACGAATTCAGGTTGAAGGGTAAATCAGCCGAGTTATAAGGAGTTCACACAACAGTGATTCCCATGAATCTGGCTCTGATGACAGCCTTTGTACTTAGCCCTATTAATTCCTTTGGGCCTGCAGTCTTTCCTCTTGCCCTCCTTGCTATCATTTCGGTCACTCCTTCTAAGGCAAAACTTGGCTTTGGAATGACAATTTCTTTTTTAATTATGATTTTACAGGCTCAGCTTTTCCACTCTAGAGATGAACATAGGTAGCTCAACATCATGACAAGTATTTTTCCAAAGTTCCAAAACAATCACCTGTGTCTGAAAGGGCAGTTAATATCTGCCTGACTACTAAACATCTCTCAGTTGCCAAAAGGAAAATCAAAATCATATTAGTATTAGCAAAGACTCATAAATCTTGCACTGCAACATTTTTAAGTAAAATCTCTGTCTGCCCACTATGTAACAAAGATTTGCTTGGCTGAAACATCTGCACTAGAAAAAAAGAGAGGATGGAGATTCTCAAAAAGGCTAAATACTATACAGGCAGCCCAGCTGCCAAGGTAATACATTGAGAACATGTGAAGAAACAAGGAAGTCCATAAACTGAACTGGGCATTGGAAAAAAGCTTTGCTCAAAATTTGTCAAGATGGCATGTGTGGCACTTCTCTTTATCTGTCATGCAAAACCAGTACATACACAGGATGCTTGCAGTTATTTACAACTATAAATTCAGTCTCAGTATTTGTCAAGACAAATCCTTTTGGATTTTCCTCCAGTGAAATGCATTCCAAACTATCAAAGGAACTATGTTATGGATATTTCAGTATATGCTATTGATGCCTTTCCCTTTATGAAGTACAAGAGTGGTTCTACAAATGCTTTTTCTATTTATGAATACTTGGAAGTCAGTCCATGTAAATATTTGCTGAGATTAAGATACTTCAATGGCAGTTCCAGAAACTGACTCCCAGAATTTTTTATTAGTAACCTCAGTTTTTCTGATCCTTTTGTTCAAAATTTCAGGCTTCCCAGCAGGCTCTTAATTAAACAGTCAGTTAGTTCCCTAACTTGACAGATAGGATGGAAATGTCTAAAGAACAGTAGAAATGTACACATAATTTCAGCAACTAGGGTGGAGATGTTGCAGACAATTTTATGAATGCACAGATATCTTGTACTTAGATCCAAAATGCTCAGAATACAAATATGACCTATCTCAAGAGAGCCTGAAAAATATTGTAAATACTTTAGATGGGAAAAAAAAAAGAAAGAAAAGGAAAAAAAGAAAATTTCATTATGAAAAATTTAACGGCTAATATATATTCACTTTTCAGCTATTATTTTTGGAGGCTTTTGTACTAGATGCAGAATGATGGTCAGTGGTAACTGGCCAAAGTTCTTCTCCTGAGATAGAGATTCCTGAAAGGTAACTGAGGGGTTTTTTTGGTGATTGCTATAAAGTCTATTTTGCTCTAGTGCTCTGTGATGCCACTTTGTGTTACACTTTCCAGAATAAGAAGCATATATGCTACCATTTTTAGAGCAACACATTTGTTCCACAATCAGAGAATCCCATAACAAATGTGTAAAAGGTAAGAATAATTTCCTATGAATAATATGTGGGACAAAATACAGGAGTCCAGTATCATTTGCAGTAACAGAATGGCTCATCTGGAGTCTTCAACTCGGAACAGAGCACGTGAAATCACTGTGTTATGCCATGTATTCAAGTTGCCAAGCAGCCTAAAAACATAGAAGATTGTTAATTAGAAAAAACAACTGAGAAAAAATACACTTTCTATTAATAATTAGGCAGGATATGTGTGTTGTGACAAACACTTCACAGGCAACCTACTCATCAGTGATACATTTAATGGGGTATAACTTGCAAGGAGACTTCTTTCTTAACTTGGATCATATCTGGTCACAAAAGGCCTCTTCAAAGATGAGGGGTTGAAAGGTGTCTCCTCTTTCTAGTGTCCCTGCTGTGTGTTCCCCACTGTAATTAGACACAGAGTTTTCATGGAATGGTATATATGAATGCAATTAAATTTTTCTCCTTGATTTTCTGCTTGACTATGGATGAACACAAAACTAATTATCTTTCAGAGCCTTGCTCTTGCATTGCAGGGAAAGTTTTCTTATATTTGACAACAACTTTTAAAGACAGAGGAGCAGGACAAAGAGAATGGCTTCTAACTAATGAAAAATTCCCTAAACTCAGCTCTTTTCAATTCCTTTAACAGAAAAGATTCTGTGATCGAACTGAAATACCTGCAAAACGCAGGAGGAAATTAAGAAAGAGGGAGAAGCAGAAAAGACAAAAAAATAAAAGTTTCAGGACTGGATTACAGGTTTGAACATTTTCAGTTTCACAACAAAAAAAATTATTGTAAATGTTTAAAGTGTTTGTAAGTAAATTATGAGTAATGCTTCTGCATATTTGTAACTAATGTCACAGAAATAAAAGAGAGATTTAGACAGAGACAAAATTTGAAAGACAGCTTCAGAATGATGTGGGCAGATGTAATGGAAATCTCCTCTGCAGAGCACAACACAATTTCATCTCTCCTATGAAACTCATAAACAAGCCTCCAGACACAGTATTTTCCCTTCAGAAATAAAAGAATTATCATCAAATCAGAAAATGTGTTTGCTGAACTCCAATAACCTTTCACTGCTCATATCAGATATTCCTAGGAGAGTAAAGGATGTAATGGATGTAATATGTCAGCACTGCCCACAGTGAGAGCCTTAATCTGATACATAACTGACAGCTGATGAAGTTCTAAAACACATCATTGAATAGCTCTTCAAAAATATTACATTAGGAGGAATTACTTATTACATGTTGGTCTTACTAAGGATCTGCTATTTCACAGCTTAAACAAAGACCGTGTAACTTGAAAATTGTTTCTAACATGAAAAGTCTTTTACTTTCTCATTTAATTTATACAAACTTATTTCTTTTTTTCTGTCGTGTTCCACATCAACAGAAGCTCCAAGTCCCGCATCTTGTTCTTCCCATATATTTTTTATAATTTCATTTCAAGAATAAAAAGTACATATTCGCGGCTAAGGTAACTCTACGGTCGACATGTCCTTATGCTCCATCTTTCTCTCTGCCAGCAACGTGTTATCTGAAGAACATAAAAAATGCTAAAGCTTCTGAACATTACATTTAAACAAGTTTAGTATTTTTACCTGCAGCCCTCTGTGAGGCAGCTTGAAGTGAAATACTCCTTGTACACACACCAGCATACTCAGGTAAAGGATATACCATGGCTAATTCTGCGTCTTAAGAGAACTGTGCTGCACACAATATGCAAGGTGTCTTAGAAAACTCTTATCTGGGATTTCTGGAAATTGCAGTCTATAGCACTCAGTATAGCTCTTAGATCTGCCATTCAGGTAAGATGGATGAGTAACCATTTTGCGTGATAACAAGCTTGTGTGATAACCTACAGGGAGAGTGAGTACCTTTTCATTAAGCACTTTCAATTACAAGAGTTGCTCTATAAGGAAATATATCAATATAGCAGTAGATTTAAGAGGTAGGCCATCAAACTTCTACTCCTTAAAATGATGACCGCTGAAAATGAAAAATCAAAAAGTAATTTTGAAAAAAAAACTTTTCTTTACATTTATCATGTAAAGTACTCTATTTATAGTGCTCATTTTTTTCAGTAAGAGTAAAAATTGCATGATAAAAACATGATAAAACAATACGAAACCCCCCCCAAACTATATAAATATACATAGCTTGATTTAAGAGATCTCATTCCACATGACGAAGTCACAATTTAACGGTCTGGCTTCATTAAAATTCTGGGGTTTGCATAAAACCAGGATTTGATTATGAAAACTTAAAGATGTTTTGTTTGCAGATTGATTGGAGGAAACATAACACAAGAAACGGCAGGTTACCTGACATTTGAAAATGTCTGCATGCAGAATTAAAAGTAAGGGAGAGGTTATGGCATGGATGTAATTGGAGACCTCAACTATCAGAGTATTTTTTAAGAATGCAAGAATTTTTCTGTAATAGAAATATCACAGAACCTATGTACTAAACCAACATAATTCAAGTAACATATTAGAAAAAAAAATGCATATCCTAGTCGTCAGCTTTTTAAATATTTTCTAACCCACCCAGAGATAACTTCACATGGCAGATTAGCTAAAAATCTTGCCAACTACCAAACTACCACCCAAATAAATCTTTATATAGCAGTTGTCTTTAAAAAGTCAGAGAAACTCCCTCCTCTCCATAAATCTAACTCCCTATAAATCATTAGGCAAACTGTTAACAAATATATTAACAAAAGTGCAAGACCCTTTTGGCCAAGAAGAGAGTCAAAATCCATTCCAGGAATGCCTCACATGCACACCCAGCCCCCTGAAACTGATTCAGGCTACAGTGTCATGGGAACCAGGTCTCATTGGAGCCTGTAAGTGAGAAGGTGGTGACCGAAGGAGTCTCCCATGCCACAGCTGGCTTCAAATCAAACACAGCCACTATAGAAGGAGACACCTCTAAATAACAATCAAGGAGCTGTTACAAAATACAGCATTCACAGGAAGGCATCAATCTGCACTTTATGCCAAGATAGCACAATGTACTTCTTGAGAGCTTCTCTAACGGGACAGAGAAAGCATTGGAAACACAGAAACATGTGTTACATCCACTTCTCCTCATCCTCCCCTTTCACAGTTCACTAAAGAAGTAGAGTCATTTACAAGGAAGAAGAGGATAAAGCAGACTTTGCTCTCAAAATCCTGCGGCCAAGATGCAAGAGCATAAGGGGGAAGCCACAAAGTAGCAGAAACTGCCTGAACTCAGAATATCACCAGCAAATGAATTGGGGGAAAGAAAAGTTTTCTCTGGATGGGAGTCAGGCTGCCATGAACAGGAATTTGTAAACTGGCTAATGCTTTCAGATAATGCAAGTTTCAAATACTCATTTTACCATTGAACTCACACCATATAATGCCCAGGCCATACGCTTATAAAAGATAAATAGTCAGGGATTGAGCAAAATCAGCTGTTCAGGCCCTAGAAAGAAGCCATTCATGAGTTACTGACAGCAGAGGAAGTCCTGCCCAAACTCAGTGCTGTGCTCTTTCGTGAGGTAGTGTTCCCCCTTGGACCACTGGGCTTTGGAGAGGACCGCAGCCTGGAGGCACACACGCATAAACACAGAATGGAATTTCTGGGGACAGAAAGGAAATTGCACGGCCCTATGATTGTCCGTCTAGTTTTTACTGTGTCCCAAGTCACAGGCAAGAGTTGATATTCCTCCCTTCAACAGAGACAACTATCTGTAGTAACAAATAAAAAGTAAGGTCATCTTTTCACTTTAATTGAACACAGCAAATTAAAAACTTCACTTGAAGTACTGATCTCAAACAATCTGAAAATATAACAGGTAAATGAGAAAAGGTTTACTCATGTGCAAAACATAGATATTTTCTGTCTTCTTAGACCAACATCTCTAGCGTAATGATGCTAATCAGCTTTAAATTGTACAGTCGTCCAATTAAAACAAGAAATCTCCCTTTAGATTTTCTTCACTATCACTACTAATGAAATGGGTCATTAACTTTAATAACACAAATGTGTTGCACTAACTCATTCAGTGCAATCAGTAGATAAGATAATATTTTAAGAGCACACTTCGCAAAGCAACTAGTGGATAACGATCTTTAAAAAAAACCTCTTCCACGGCATGGGCTACCAAAACCCCACTGCCCAATGGCACTTAAATATGCTACAGGAAGGCAGCAATATATCCAGCTCACCCACTGGACAATGTAGTCTTAGATCCAGGTAAGCACAATTTAATAACTGAACCAAAGGGTGCTTTCCTTTTTTAATATACTTAAACCAAACTTTCAGAGACACTAAACTATTGTCAGTGGTAAAGGAAGGGTGTATGAAATTTATTTACATTTCCTCAATCTAATTCTGCATTTGTAATGCATAAATCCGGATCCTTATGCAGTATTTCATTTTCTACTTATTGTACGAGAACTTCACCAGCACACTTTCTCAGTTTTTTCTATGAAATAACTTGTTCTTATGTGTTTTTGTAGTACTTCAATTTAAAGCAAATTGACTAATACGATCTCCCATACTAAATTGCACCATTTATACATCAAGCCCAATGTCTTGCCTCCAGCAATAGCCAGTATTCAGCAATTTAGAAAGAAACTAGGAAACTTATATTGCTTCTCACCAATCACTTTAGTTTCGTCCACAAGGGAAGTGTTTCATGCCTTCTGAAGCAGTTATTTTGTTCCCAGAGGTCTGTAAATCTGTTTGTGCCAAATTTCATTCAAGACAAGTGCGTCACAACCTTGCTAACACAAACTCGGGGAATGCTTCCATAAAACCATGCATTTTTCAAAAGGTGTACATGCCAGACCCTGCACGAAGACCTCTTCGCTTCATTTCCATTTGCTCAAAAGAAAATATTATTTAGTCCTCTCCCTTCTCTTTCTCCTTCTTTTGATCCCACCTGCCCGCTTTTACAAGCACATTGTGGGTTAAAAATTATACTTACTCTAAATTCATCTTTCCCAGAAAAATTACTAAACAAATAATAAAATCCTTTTCTCACCATAAGTGTGCCTTTTTGAGCCTGGAAGAGCAGGTGCAGAGTAAAGACCTTGTTTCCTTCTCCAGAAAATAAATACTTGGAAAAATCATTACTTTGGTGATATAATTGCTTCCCCCATCCCCAGCATACTCAGAAATACGAGAACAGGATAAAAGGTAAATTTCTAGGGCAACAGAATAGATATCAAGAGCAAATGTGTTATATGTCACCTTTACAAACTGGCTGGCATTACCTTATTTTTTTAGATAGAATAGTAGCTAGATCAATCAATATATCTACTATTCCACTGTAGGCCTGAGGTCCAGAAAAGTTCTTCTAATTCCTATCACATTACTGATAGTTTCTCTTGTTTCTTCTTATATCAGCAAAGTTACTTCCTTTGTTTGAAGTTTACATCCTACCTCTCCATGTACACCACATCAATTTGAGCCTTCCTTTTCCCTCCAAATCAGGCCAAGATCCTCTGTTCTTCTTTACACAGACATAGTTCACTGGTTATAGCAGTTCTGCACCAGACTCCTTTCAGCCTCAACTCACTTTCTTGGTGCGTGTGCTTAACTGTTCTGTATGTCCCTGAGTCTTACACAGACATGTTGGATACTTGCTCTCCTTGCCTCACTCAATACACCCATGCACCAGCTCTTTCACTTTGTGGCATTGGCAACTCAAAGACACTCTGTAATCCATTTGATTTCCTTATTATGATCTTCAGCACTTTTATTTTCACTTAGCACTATGAATGCAAAATATCTATTAATTTTAAAGTGATTTTTTTTGCTTTTGTATAATTAAGTAACAGCTCTAGTTCTGAAAGTTAACTTTTGCAATTTATTCAGCTTAGATCAATTCGCTGTGTTGTTTTGCAGATCACAATTGTTCCTCTACCTTATAAGTCACTGCCTGTCTCCTTTTTTCTTGCTGAGGAGCACTAAAATGCAGCTATATATGTCAGCATTAATTACACCAGACCTGTAATTGATGGAGCTTTAGGCATTTTAAATATTTGTTTCCCAGGCCTGCATAGATCTAGTGATACACTTCCAATAGGCAGAAAGAAATGTGGTAAAACTTCTTTTCTTCCTTCTCTTGTGCTGCATGCTAAGTTAGGCTTATCTATAAATTCAGTAGCATTAATCATGTCCTCATTCCATTGACTCATATTTATATGTTATAAAGAATGTGTTATAGAAGACACTTTTGGTAGCAAGCTTCTTCTACAGCTATTGCATTCTGCTGACAGCAGTATTACAAGTCTTAATGAAATGTGAGTAAGAAAGACTGTTTGCCTTTCATGATCTCAAAACAAGATCTGAAATACTGGCAGAGGAGGTACATAAATAAATTTTACACAAAGAAGAAATGTTTTTTTAAAAAACGTACTCTTTTAATAGCAAACTACATGTAAAGAAAGCAGAATATTAAAAGGAGATAAAAGGAAATGTTAATGTTTTAACGTAATGAAAAATTCTATGCAATTTGGATATCAGGAGTCATTTTTATGCAGAGTGCAACTATAATCTTACACATTATGCAATAAGTACATTAAGAGTTATCATCAGGAAAACAATCTTATTTCATTCTATGTATGACGTATGATCTGCACTGCAGTCAGTTTCTTACAATTTTGAAATCAAGAATAGAAAATATATCATTATTCCACAATATTATACACAAAAAAAAAATCATTATATTACTCCACCCCATACAGCTCCTTCAAAAAAACCTCTTTTCATGGCTAGGTTACAGAATTTTAATAGTTTGATGAAATTTGTTTTCTTGTTTCAAACAGTCTGAAAAAAATATGGAAGAGCATACTATCATTTGGAGAAGACCAGTTTAAAATTTACTGGCATTTAGTAGTTAAAAAAAGCTGATAGAAGCAAGGGTCGTGTTAGACGTCCCATTGTAAAAATAGGAATGATGATTAATCTCGTTGCATTTTCATAAACTTAAAAATATTAAGTGTTAGGAGCCTTGATGTGTCGGTTCAAACCATTTCTTTGTATGCTATAATCCAAATCAAGAAGACTGAAATTTCTAGACGTATAGATACTGGAATTAGAGAACTGGATTTGGATAATTTGTTCATTTTCCAAAGCACCTTCTGTGTTATATCACATTGTCACTGCGGTTTGTGATAAATATCTACAAAAACCCAGCACAAATTAAAATCTTCATTAGTGTAAAAAAAAAATCCATCCCAAAAGCCATTCATTTAGGGGTAAATGGCTTACAGAAACAGTTCAGAAGAGCCCCAAGGTCTTTCTACTCTGTCGGTTAATCAAAACTTCAGCAAATATAGTAAATCAAAAAGCTTATTTCAATAGATCTCTTATCTCACCACTCTTGTCTCAGTATCTTTACCAATGTCTTAAATGTTTTTAATACAAGAGATATACATGGGTATATTACTTATGCTATCATTCTGTTTAGCAGCCCTAATTATGCACTGCTTGATGTTATACAAAAACAGAAAATAAATGATGCCTGCCTTCAACCAGATTAAATGGAAATTGAAAGCAAGAGAAAACCAGGAAAGACACAGAGTGCATTTCTGAAACTGTCACAGCACACTGACAATTTAACTGTTTTCAAGGTTGTTTTTTATTTAGACATTACACAAAAGTGAGAGGAACTAGAGAGGGTTATATAAGTCATTGTGAAAAAAAAATAGCTGCATATTTAATAAGTGGTGATGGAGTCTGAGCCAGATGGTAACAGGTCAGTTATCACCACTGAGTGAAGGACAAGGGCCCTAGCTATAACCTCTGCCTGAAAATAGGTGCATGGGGATTTAATATGTAGCAGGACTGATGTAGAGAAAGAGGAGGCATGGACAGAAAAGCTGAGTAGGAAAAGGGGTATGTCCAACATCTCAAATCAAGGCCAAATTAACAGTGGGAGTAAAGAATATAACCGAGGTGCTCGATATGAATTATCTATGAAAACTAGTGTGGGAGATGGCAAGTGCAAGAGATTACACGAGGGATGGAGAGAGGCAAGGAGAAAAGAGTGTGCTATTGAGAGAGGGAAAATGGGGGGGGGAATGAGATACCATTCCAGAGAGCAAAGAAAACTTGGGGGCAGCCTTGTTCAGAAAGGTGGGAAAAAAAGGGAGGTGAAATCCCTGAATTACAGAAGCTGAAGAGGAGAAGCCAAACATGTAAAACAAGATAAAGCCCAACACACATAATGCAAGTTACCAATTGCTTTAATTTTTTGAAATATTTAAATATATTTAGCCTCTGCATACTAAATTGTCGTAGCCAAAACTGCCTCCCTGAAACTGAAACAACTGAAACTTGTGGGAGCAAAGGGAAGGCTACAGCACATAAACAGATAAACAGAAAGGTTTTACATATTGCACAGCACTTAGTCAATATTCACACTCCTCATGTGTTTGGCATACAGTACAAAGATGTGAAAATTAACAGGTACTAAGCAGCTGTGTCTAAATTGGTAAATCCAAGTCCAAAAGTATGACCTAAAGTGAATCAATAACTAAAATTGAACTTTTGCATCAACATTTTTAGTGTGGAAGGGAACTGAGAGATTTTTTTAGATAAGAGCATTTGCTGCCAGCCTAGAGCACCACAGAGAATATTCTCATATCCAATCTTCTCTCAACCCAATTAGTGTTTAAATTACAATAGCTGCAAACAAGTCTTCAAAATATTACTAGCATCATGTTAGGCAATTCTGCATCTAGTGTGCTTCTGTGGGTTTCAGAAGATTCTCTAAAATGTTAAGAAATCAATATCAAAAAGCAAACCAATGGAGGAAATATTGAGGAGCTGACAAAATTGATTTACAATAGCAGCTAATCTGATGCTTTTGAAAAATAAATAAAGTTGGCTCTGCGGAAAGCTAAGGGCTTCTTACTAAATTCATACCATACGCAGTCACTTACAAAATAAAAGCAACATTCATTTCTACAAATAAAAGAAGGTCACTGCATGTTAAAGTTAATGGTTGTCTATGAAGTAAGAAAACTCATGTAAGCAAAACTTCTGAAAATGCACTGAAAGGAAGAGAACATGTTTTATCCCCGTCTTGATGTGTGAAACAGAAAGGGCTAGAGGTAACAGAACCTTAGAGATATCACTAAAGATGGCTTATCAGATAAATGTAAACCAAATCTATTGAGCCAGCTATAGCACTTTCACACATTTTTAGATTAAGCGAACACCTTCACAAAATGTTAAAACCAGAATGGGCAGGAAACAACAGAAGAAAGTACAACAGTAGTCAGGTGTCATAGAAACTACTGTGCACTGTTAGCAGTAACACAAAATTAAAGTGCACAACTCAATCAAAAACCCACTAATTTTGCCAGTATGGGGTACTGTGGCTGCAGTTGCACCTTACATTGTGTTTAGCCATTCCAAACCATATTCCAAACCAGCTGCAAATTACCTCTCATCACCAAGAGGGACAGCATAGCCTGCACACGTATCCAGTCACATAGGTGACTTAGAGGTGGTGTTTGGGAGCTAAAAGAGCACTTCACATACTATCTTTCATGGCGATGACTCTTATTGTTAATGTTCTAAATAACCAGAATTAATTGCTTAACAACGAAGAGGTATGATTAAATCCATACAACCAACGATTAATTATATTGCTTTATAGGAGTAGACAGGTTTTTTTAACCTACAAAATATTGTACATCAAGTGATAGACATTTATGCTTCTAGAAGATAAAAAATAAAACAAATAGCCCCTCTGCTGAAGATAAGGGACAATCACAAATGTGTTAATTGCTTAGTATTTGCAGCTAGGCAGAAGCAATATAAAAACTTTAAAATTACATTAAGTTACCAAAAACATAAGGCTTTTATTTATTCTCCTAATCCCTAGAAACTAACAACAACAACAAAAAAAAATTGTGATGTTGTGAACATTATCTATTCACACTATGTAATAAACAAGATGGGTCAGTCCTGAACTTATCTAGATTTTTCTCAAACCAAAGAAAACCCCATCAATTGGAAAACAAACCATTTTATACAGCTAAAACCTGCAAAAACTGCCAGTAGCCAGCAAGCCATCTCTGCACCATCAAATTGCCAAATAAAAGAAATAGTAATGCTCACTCTATACAACCCAGATTATGCCTTTTTGGCTCCTTCTGGAATTAAAAACACTTTAAATTACCCATTCAGCTTCCATCAGCAAGACATGTAGAACTGCAGGGCGTTAAGGTTGTTTCTCAGAGCCAAATCCTGTGCCCATGCACAGGCTGTTTACAGCATGTTGTTTACAACAAGCTTTAAAAGAAACAGGAAAACAAATTAATAATAACTGACCTCATAAGAAACAGTAGTGAGAGGACAGACTTACTTTAGAGAAAAGGGCAAAATAAATGAATGCAATTTGTTAGCCTCAAAATAAGTGTTTGTACCACAGCCTATCTTGGAGGGTGGCTTTTTCTTTCTCCCCTTTTTTATTGCTGGTTATCCTTGAAAATTTTATTACAAGTTACATCTTTTATGAGACAGTTATTTAAATAATTTGTGCAAATGGGGACCAAAAGATGAAGCGCTGTCTCTTCATAGATCTCAGCATTTTCAGTTTACAAAAGTAGGAATTATGCTATGAATGCAATGAACAGAAAATATATCTGAGAAAAAATTATCTGTTTATGAACACTACTTGAAAATTTTTGAAAAACTAACATGCACACAAAAAAACCACTAGAAAATTCACTGTTTACTTCTGGAATTATTTTTTTTTAAAGACAGAATCTACTGTACAGAAATATCTCTCATTCGGGAAAACGTCAGAATAGGCTTTTGTTAAATGTGGATCCTATCTCCATTTTCTTCCTGTTTGGTTCTTTCTATTTCTATTACTCTATATAAACCAATTGCCATTTCTACATCACTTACCCAATACCTAAAAGTTTTAATTTTTAGCTCTGTTGAAAATTAAATTCTGCATCACTCTTCAGGATGACTAAGGGCTAATCCAAGTTATTTTTTAATTAATTTATTGGTGCAGTACCGTTAGAAACAGACTCTCAACCAGAATGAAGATCTAAGGAATTTGGGTCGTAGTGGGAAAGGAGCAAAGTACACCTTGTCTAAGGAACAGTGGTGCTGAAGAAAAGTGTTGGTACCTTGCACGTGTGGCTGTGCCTGATGACCAGGCACCTCGACTGAAATTTTGAGAGGTCTACTTAGTGTAATAGTCCATCTTCCTTTTATTTACATCATTAGGCCTGCTATTAACACAGAACAGGCTCATATTAATATTCTGCAAAAAGGACTCAACAATTCCAGTCTCTAAAACCTCTCCTCTTCAAGACGCACACACACACACACACACACACACACAAAAGAAAAAAAAAAATCATAATTCAAAACTGCAGAGTTTAAGCACAGAATCTATCAGGACCACTGAAGATTTTTGTCAGTCTTGGACTGCTCTCACCATTTGAGAAGGTAGCACATTAACAGAACTGTACTAAGAATAAACTGCTATATTTAGATATCTGTAAACTGACAAATCTTTTGATAATCCTCAAATGTGAGAAAGGTTGATTTTCTGAGACATTAGTTCTGGGGATATATGCAATATTCTGCTTTAGGAAGTGAGCCAACAGGATGCTTTTAAATAGCAACATTCTGAATTTGGGATGTTTACTTCCCTTACCTTCACCTCACAGAGATGGAAGAGCTTCAAGTGAAACACAGCATTTTAAATTGTTATGCTCTGTTCTGACACTTCTCTGGAAGTCTGCTTTCTTATGGTTGTAAATTGCAGGTAAACAGTATAGAGAATAATGACTTCAGTATAGCTATAGATCAGCTCAGCACCATGCTCTTATGCTGGGGAGTCAGCAGCACGACTCAATAAAAAAGTATAAAACCCTGATGCCTCTGGTTTAGGGTATCATGAGAGATCTGGACATCTGGAACCATAAAGCTTCCAGAAGCAGGCTAATGTTTTTGCTTGGCAGAAGGCAATTAAAAGGAAAGCTTTCTGTGAAGCTGCCAGCATTTTGAAAATGTTCAATGCCAACAAAGTGGTGCAGAGATCTTCACCTTGACAGTGAAATTTTACATCTCGTTACTGATAGTCATTTGGTAACTGTGTCTTCTGGTGTCTACAACCTCAAACATAATGGATATTATAATTTATTTAGGTAGAGCCCTAGATCAGAGGTTGACTCAAGCAGAAATCTAGGGCAGTCCTGGAAGGCACAGAGGGGGAAAAAAAGGAAAAAAAAGGAAAAATAAAAATTAAAAAAAAGCAGGAAGAAATAAGACTGGTAGGAGAAAACAAGTGTTGACAGTTACTACAGGTAAGAATACACAGCTGCTTCTAGCTCTGCTGAATTTAGTGGGTCTTCCTTCAACAGTGTAGTTGAACTATGGATAAAGGAAGACATGACAAAATCACCAAGCTAAATAAAACACTGAAATGTGCAGAGCTTCATAATTTTTAAGGGATTAATGTATTTCATTGTAAAACGCACAGAATAAGTTATAGCTGTCAACCTTAAAGCATCAGTTTAGCATCAGTAAACTGCAGACCAGCTTGAGAAATACTGCATGGGTTTTCCCTGCCCTCATTGAATCTGGATATACTAGCTAGGGGACTGTAAAGAATGTTATAAACTGCCAGGTTTTTTCCCTTCAAACACACGTGAAGTTTTGTTATGCTTTGAAAAAAATTCTTTGATTGCAGCATCTGATATTTTTCAGCAAGAATATAAGAAACAGTTTCCCTAAGGTAGTCTATTTTGTGAACCTTTTAAACTTCTCTAAATAGGCATTAAAAAAATGGTTGTGTTTCTGTTTCCCAATTCTCATTCCCAGATGAAACATTTTAATCCACTCTCAGTTTTGCTCTCTAATGTCTTGTCCTCATTGCAGTCACTCTTAATATTCACCACAGAATAAAAAAATAAAATTAGGCCCATTATATATACATTCACATTAGCAGATGAGATTTCAGGTGAGACTCAGAGCAATACAATTGTACAGAGAAGAAATTCTGCAGAGCATTCAGCATCCTCGGAGGTTTAGCAAGATGACTTTAAATCACCAGTGCCCTCTGCTGCTCTCAGGATGGTCTTTTATTTTGTGTTATTTTTCCATTCACCCAGGTATAGCTTTGACAGTCCCCCGAGCCATCCTTAATTACTGCTTCCTTGTAGTGTGATTCATGTCGACTGCGATTTGCAGAATTCTGTCCCTATGAGACAGAACTACAGCCTGACCTACCCCAGCACTGACACAGGTGCATTGCTGAGGCAGACATGGGGTGATGGCCTGAGAGCCAGAGCTATTACTGCCCTGCCTCACAGCTCTGCCATGAGCACTCATCTTCTCCAAAAGCAAAAGCTTGCAAGGTTTTCAAGGAATTTTACTGCTTGTCCCCAAAGACCATGGATAGAAAGGGAAAGTTGTCTCTGCTTTCGCCTAGGAGGCTCAGTTTTGTAGGGAGGATCTAGCACAGCAGGTAGTCTAAATCTAATTACATGAAATATGAAGGATAGAGAAACATGAGTAGTTACAATTTCATCAGCTGCACAGAGTAATACCTACCTAGGGGGAAAATCAATCAGATAGTGTCTGATCAATGTTTTCTTGATAGCATTAGCTATGTGGCTTATAAAACCTCTGAGGAACTGGTGCTTGTCTTCCTTACCTGTGTAATTCATTTATTAGCCTAAATTTACAGCTGTCAGCTTTGATTTGGAGCACCAAACCTAAATAAACACACATTCTGTGGGTTCCAAGGACAGACAGCTAAAAGCCTAAGAAGAAGGTAACAGAAATTTTTACATAGAACAGTTAACTAATTTCCATTTCATTTATACATACATAAAAATAATTGAATTCCAGAAGGAAAGCTGTCTGGTCAGGAGTTCTGAATTTGGCTTCCATTTCTCTTCCTCCTTAAGGAAGTATGTAACTCCTACATGATCCAATAACTCTCACACTCCTCAAAAAAGGGGGGATGGTGAACTTAAAGTGAAAAGAAGTGCATTTTTTGTGGCTGTAGGCTACATTTGTATGCATGTCCAAAATCCTTCTGCACAGCCACTTTCCCAGACTACTAAATATGACACTCAGAACTTGTCTGACAGACAAAATAATGTTAATTGCAGTATTTATTTGGTATGGCCTTTATATAAAGGTACAAAATAAGCCAAAAAAGCCTTCTTTTTCTGTTGGGCTAAATACTGGGTTGACTTATAAACTAATATGATTCCTGCTTAAAGTACCTTACATGAGACAGCTTGGGTGCCCCCCAGTTTGTTCAAACTAGTATTCTCTGCTCTCTCTTCAGACATGGCTCTTTGAGGGGTGTGGAGAAGCCTTGATTTTTTTGGCAGGAAAGGCTGCTACACAAAGACACTGCTCGCACACTTAGGGAGAGATACACATGTTCCTCTTCCTCTCGACCTTAAAAGTTAATGGGCACTGCGGGAAGCTGATGCTGTGATCTCCATTATGCTGCTCCACCTGTCCTCTGTGGGGACCTGATGTCTTGCAGCACAGGGTCCAGCTCATGACAAAAAGTAGCCCTTCTGTACAAGGCTGACTATGTCCCAGAACTGCAGCGTGGGATGTGTTTGGCTGTCATGCCTCATTAATTTGGCCATTCTACACTAAGATACAAATACCCCTTCCAAATAAAGCTGTTCCATGCTTTCTTCCAAAAGCAAAGGATTTTTTTTACTGGTTCTCCAAAGCTGAGATGTCACCTCTCCTACGCACTATGATTGAGTACTTATGGCAGTGCAGACCACTGCAATAAAATGTTATCAGGTTACACAGCACAATGCAAATTATAAGGTACATTCAGTGACCCACAGGACACATAAAGTACTAGGATTGGTATTCAGTGACTATACATACTATGAGTTATGAAGTACTCTCGTAAATGATATGGGAAAAGTAGTGAGAGGCTCAGTAACTCAGGCAGGTTACTCCAACAGAAAACAAAACAAACACAGCCCTTGCTGGCATTCAAACAAACAGACGGTGTAAAACAATTGTTGTGCTTCTCAGAGTCAGTATTAGAGAATAAAACTGAACTAATCTAGTCTATTCTCTGGTCAAGAAATCAAGCAACATTCTTTTCCTGCATTTGAATGTTTGCACGTATGCTTGAAGACTGCTCAAGTTAGACTAAAAAAAATTTCACATTTCCTGACAGGTTTGACTGCTGAATTATAGACTGTTTTAAATGGAATCTTTTTGACAGTATAGGTCACAGATTTGTGATACTTCTGCTCAAGTCTCAGGATTTAATTGCCGAAATCAGAAAATTCCCATTGTAAAAGTTGTAATAATCTAGTATCTGGCATCAGTATTTTTAGGAAGGTAAAGATGGCTGTTGCCAGTATGTGTATCACAGCAATACTACTCTTTTCATTGCCACTGTCCCTTACTGTGTCTATTTGTTCATGCTGAAAATCAGCCTAATATGAAAGCATTCTTTTCCCTTGCACTCTTCCAAAAGAAATAGGAGAAAAAAAAGTGAAGGGAAAAAAGTGAAAGGAAGAAGAACAAAGAACGAAAGGGGGAAGCCAAGGTTTGGAAGCAAGGAAAAGAGTCTCATAGTCCTTCAAAAGGAAGTTATTCAGTGTGGGAGGAAGTTCTGTTTATTTCTCTTGCCAAAAAAAAAGAAAAAATGTTATGTCCTGGGGCATTTTCAGTTGCTGTCTCCATTTCTTCGGACACATGCTAGAATTTTAAACGTGTGCAAGACCATGATTTTTTTTCCACCAGTTACACTCTAATCTTCCCATGTTGATTTTCTGAGCTTAATCTTTCAGTGAATTTCACAGCAAGAGACAGATAGTTGCAGAGGGAGAGCAGTTCAGAAGTCAGTGTTTCAATACATAGGCAGAAAGTAGAGCTGTAAGTGAATTACACTATAATGAATAGGACACTTCATAAAACAAGTGCGCATTAGAAGAGGCTCAGGAAAAGGGTCACAACCTACTTGACAACTTCCTTGAAAGGAATTGGAAATTCCTTTCCAATTATGAGGAATATACTTAAACTCATTTAAACACTTTGTCTTCCAATTATTTGATGCCACGCAACCTTGGCAGGGTTCTTCTTGAAAGGACAAGGGAAACAAAGATTCATATGAAACTCAATGGGACATTTTTTTATCTCTTCTATTTTTCAAGAGAAAGGATTTGTGTTATTATGCTGTTATTATGACCTTCCATGCAACACAAGACACCTCTCAAGGTTTGTAACGTGAAGAAACAGCTCATTATCTCTAGTTGTGTTTTACATGGTTTACGTCTTTATTTGTATGTTTACTTCAAGACAAATGATGAATTAAATACACAGTGCACCATCCTCCCTCTAAAATTAGTGGGATTTTATGGAGATCTTATCTTTTCATTAACATTATTATCAAGGACTCTAATTCTGTCAAAAAATTTTAAAAAGGTCAAAAATATTTACTTCATGGATACAAGCATCGTCTCAACATTCACTCCGTTGCTAATCACTTCCATTCATGTCTGTGAAGCCTGTTATGGTACCTTTCACTTGGTGTCACCTCTATTTTTCCAGCATTTTTTTCCTGGAATGCTTACCTTTTCTTTGTCAGTAACAGCTGGAGTCTTTACCCCAGTTCAAACTCCTTGTCACGCTACCTCCTGCCCTGTGTTTGACTCCTTGTTGAGCTCAGTGTCCTCCCTCAAAGCTTCCTCTTGCTCTCAGTCCGTGCCTTAGACTCTTAATTTGTACTGACTCACAGTATGGTTGCTGTGAGCTCTGCACCTGCTCCTATCCCACGTCGGTGGCTGAATTCTTACAGATGACTGTTTCCAAGGGAGACTCAGGCAGAAACTTAAAAATAACAGTTGAGCAAGCTATGCAGGGCTGCCTCGAGCCTGTGCAATCAGCGGCTGCCAATCTGAAAACTGCACCACGCAGCCACTGACCTAAAATCTGAGTGTATTCAGGCTTCCCTCCGCTTAGCCAGGCCAGCACCTGCATGAACATTAGCCTGCTAGCAGCTCTGGCTACGTTTAATTCTGTTTGCCCAAATGTACAGTGGATGTTGACAATTGACTTCTTTGTCTGCACAGTGCCTGTGGGCTACCTGCGGCTAAGCCTAGCCAAAACCAAAGTGGATGTTTTGCATGCAAACCTTTGAAGAAAATTTAGGAAATACCTGCTTGAGACAAATTTTCCAGTTTCCCAGAAAGATAAAAACAAAACCACAACCTTCCCTTCTTCCTCCCAAAATATCAAAATTATTTTGCCTTTTATTAAACAAAGAACATGCAAGACGGAAAAGCATAAAAAATTTTGTAGGAAAATAAATTAAAATTTCAGTTTTTCCCTGTAACCTGGATGGGTTAGAAGAATTCTCTTCATCACCACTTCTGTAAATTTGTGAGAAAATCATACAAAGCAATCCTTCCTTTACATTATTTCTTGTATGACTGTAAAACTTGTTAACTCAGTTATAACTTAAGGAACAATGTCTGAATTGTAGCTCAAAATTTGTTATCACCATATGAATGCAGACATCCTCAATTACTTTAACAAAGAACAGCTGCGTTGTTGTGGGGTTGCCATTTGCTTGCCATTAATGATTAATTTTTAGCAATCTCACGAGACCAGCAAATTAATAAAAAAGAAGAATTAATTATTGGCTAATAAGGAATACGAATAAAGGGAACCTTTTTAACATTTGGTTTGCATTGCACATTGACATGGATGCTATTTATTTATACTTTGTGTCACATGAGAAAAAAATCCGCTTTTTAGGCAGCAACAGCCTTCTTGAGGAAATCAAATCCATATTCAATAAAAATCAAGTCTTTTTAGTATTGTAAAGCACTGGCCACATTTTATAAAAACAATAATTTCTCAATATAATTTTAGTTATTGTCCAGCTTGTTAAAGATTTGACTGAGCCGAAGATATAGAGCAATATAAGTCAGTTTGCTCCAGATGTTTAGTGAGGGGGTATTTAAAACAATTATAGCTGCTACTTTCTTCCTATTCCCCAATGCTAAACATTAATCCCTTTCATAAACTGCACTCTTAAATTAGAGATGAGTCAGGGCATTATTTTATTACACAAACTCTACTAGCACTTCCACTTCAGAAAATTTTTATGCTTCAGTACTTTTGGGTTTTTAAGAGGATCCAGAGCTTGTACTGCTGATAATAAATTCTTGGGTTGAAAATCAATATAGATTACAGTTACAATATTTTCAGACTGAAATGTTTCAGTTGTGAAAATCTACTCAACATATTTTGCTTTAAAAAAACAAATCTACAACCGTCATTTCAAACAAAGCTTCAATCTTTTAACATTTGTTTGGAAGTAAAATGTGCGGAGGATAAACTTCCACCCCATATTGAATCATAACACTTTATTTCCATATACTTGTACTTATTGCTTGTAATAGGGAATTGCAAAACATCATTTTATTTTGAAACAATAAAATGGCACAAGAACAGCACAACGAAACCTTTGGATAAAATGGACTAATGTCAATAAGTCTCTGACAAATCTCACTAAACTGATATATGACCATATGGAAATTATTTCAAAACATACCTGTGACAAAAACTCAGTGGAAATACACAGATTCTTCATACTGGTACTTATCAATTTTTATTTACTGCCTAATGAACACTCAAAATTTATAAAGCATACTGTCTTCAATCTCAGAGATAACACTTAATGTACAAACATAAAACTTGAATTCTCTCCTTGATGGATATAGTATAAAGCCACTTAGCTGAAATACTGTCAAGGCCATGAAAGCATTGTAAAAGTTATGCCAAAAAAAGACAGTGTATAATAACATAATGGAACTTTTTAAAAATTTATTGCTGTTATGGAGGAATCTCTTAAGTATATCTTGAGATCCTTGTAAAAGTCATTGCGTTTACAAGGTCAAAATGATTAAAAATAACACAGTGAGTAGACTAAAGAGACAGCAAAGAAGCTAAGTGATTTATTTGTTTTGCTTTGGAAAGAGGGAAAAGGGAGGAAATATCTTGTTTTAGTGCTGATCTTTAAAGATAATGAAGGTGAAACATTGTCAAACACAGAGACATAAAAGAACAAGATAGAGGAACTCCAGAAATTATAGTAACATAAATTACTCAGGCATGATGCCAGAGCTCTGCAGAAACTTCTGAGCATTCATGATCTAGCTCAGTATCCCTGGACATTTTCTGGATGTGGAGTGAGGGATAGGAGCCTCCAAAGCTATATCCTACTCTTTTAATCTACGTAGCATAGATGAGAGTCATTTCATTCACTATAAAAGGGACAAGTTCTCCAAAAGTACAGCAAAGTAGATTCAGTGAATAAAAGTGTAAAGAAAAATTATTTCCTGGATGCAAACTGCACAAAATGACTGAAGTACAACTGAATGAATAGGGCCCAGTAGAGAGATGGATTAGAACTGTCAGGTGAATAGTGAAGACAAATTTCCAGAAACCTCCGTTTTAAAGCTGTAATTAGCTCATTTCAGATCTGCCAGCACTTTTTCGAATCATGCTTTTATTTCATCAGCATGAATGGTATAGAGACCTGCAATTATGAAGCCTTTAGTGTAAATCCACCCTTGTGGAGCAGTTTCAACACCTCTACCTGCAGAAAAGCTTCACAGCCCTGCAGAGACCACCCACCACCAGGCATCCACAACTAGCCAGCTCACCACATGGCTCCTGCTTCTGATTTCCAGCCCAAACCCCACACAGTCCCTCATATACATTTCCCATGCTGAAAAAACCATTGAACTCACAGAAAGGCAACAACAGGAGTAGAGAGTGCAGTAGGGGAGTGAGGCCAACCCCATCTCCAAACCATCATTTTTGACCGAGATGGTTTCACAGGTAGACACTAAGGTATTTTAGCCTCACTCAATAGTCCCACTTGGCAGCAAACCCTCATCTGCTGCCACCAACAGATCTCTCTAGAAGAAGGAATTAAAAAGGGAGACCATTTGTGTAGCATGTCTCAGCATTAAGAACTGCTTTTAGATATCCAAGGAACCAATAAAAACCACCTTTATACAGCATATCATCAGCAACTCCTCATATTAAACCTGCCTACTGTGATGCACTCCTTTAGTAACAGCATACTGTGGTCCTGACCATCCCTTCTGAAATTATTGGGTTTAATGCAAAGACAAATCCTGATTCCGCCTTAGGATAGCTTTTAGCAAATCAGCCTTTATCTGTTGGCAGCAACTGGTTTGGAGAGCATTAGTCCACATACATTAATGTCGGTATGATAATAAACTTTCTTGTTGTAAATTGCAAAAAACATATTAACCTGTCCAGTACAGTACCTTAAGCATATATTTTTTTCAGGAAAAATATTTGTCTAATGACATTTAATGTCAATATCAAAGGGACAAAGATTAATTTTTAATTTTTTTTTATTAAATAAATCTATCAGCAAGCAATAATAGGTGGTGAACACAATAATACATCAAAATCCCAGGGAAATTATTTTGATTAACACCATTAGCAGAGAGCCGGTCTCACTTTATATTGCTCTCCGGTATGTGCAGCAGGACATACCAGAATGTTAATTTGGATATAAGAATAAATCTTCCAGAGTGTTTTCCATTTGCTTGATTAAATGTTTAGGTATACAGAAGGCAACACTTAACAATTAATGTAAATCCTCCCAGTTACCACTTCCTAGCTATTACCCTTGAAAGAACGCACCTACCCAGTGTTAACTCCCATGTTAGAAGACATAATCCTAAAAAAATAATCCCAGCTAAAAGTGGAATTTTTCACACACAAGTAAATTACTTTATCCTTGCTGTGGATGCCTATGTTATAGTAGTGCAGCAAATTTAACCTGTACAATACAGTTCAAATGCCGTGTTTCTGCATCTCTCAGTCTGCTTAACTTTCCCTGCAGATACCGTGAGTGTCTCATGTAAACCCGTGTTAGCATCTGATGGACTGCACTAATCAGTCTCACATCTAGCTGCTAATCTCTCTCATTCCGAAGATTCACCTCACGCCAGTTGCAGGACACAGTAACTAGACTTCATAATTTTTAGGGTTTCACGACATTACTGAGTGTTACAATGGGTGAAATCAGTCAGTTGTTCAGACTTGACAGTATAAAAAAGAAATAATGGATCAGCAACATCATACAGGGTTGGTTTCCAGAGTGGAATAACAAAAAAGGTAGCTATTTTTCTTTTCACTCTATTCTTTAGACAGCTCAGTATTAACCATAGATTCACACCATTTGCTACTGTTGGAGACCCCACCATTCATCAGCAAAATGGCTTTTAGGCTTTTATGCCCTAATAGCCATAAAATAAACCTACATAAATTTGTCTTTGTCCTCTGTAAAGCTTTGAATTTTCTACTTTTTTGTCTACAAAGCAAACTAAACAGAAGTCAAGGATGCACAACTTTATATCTAGATTAAATAAACCATGTAACACTGCTCTTAGGAAGAAAACAGTGTCACCAGTCTGAGTTAGGGACAGGTTCCATGTCATTGACCCTCATACTGCTGGGAACAGCTTCTTACTAATATCTTTTTGGACTAGAAGAGCATCCAGACATGATGCTGAGCAGTAGCTCTTTATACCAGTTATGTCCTAAGGTATGTACCACCTTTCAAAATATGTCTACTATATTCTGTGTGTACACCTCATGCTGACTCAAATTGTTCATTTGGATAGTCTGGTTTTGCAGAGTACTGCATCTCCTGACTAATCCTATTATGAAATATTTTCATTCTTGTTGATAGTCCAAGGTAATTCTTTCCAGGTGTCAGCTGCAGATTTCATGTATTTTTCACTGTGAGATTGATTGTATTATTAAAGCTGTTTTCACACCCTTTGAGTTTTATTGTTTACTCCACCAGACAAAACAGGAACATGTAGGATTCACTGCCATTTCTTCACCCAAACTAAAGCATCTCAAATATTCTACTATGAAACATGGGTGACTAGTATTAATTAATTTGATTATGCTTCCAGGCACTCTTCATATTTTTTACTGTATTTCAGTAGAGAAAGTATAACTTTTCTGGTACCAGTGCAGCACTTGTAGCACAGAGTGTGCCCCAATAGAAACATATACTAATCTCCTACAGGGAGATTAACTGTAGGAGGCCTAACACCCAGACTATTAAACTGTCTGTATTAATATCTTTAGCTTGTTTTTTTTTTTTGCTCACATTCAAGGCAGTACTAACAGATATTTCAGCTTTTAAATACTGAGGGAAAAAGCTAAAGCATCATAATATATTTAAATGTAATATTCTATATTTTTTTGTCCAATTCATAACACTGGATATTAGGTCCAATGTCACCATACTTTGCAGAATTTGATTCTTAATAGAATATTTACTCAATGCAGCAGATTTTAAAATTCAGACATGGGCAAGCAATGACTATATATAGCTGTTAGCCAATTGTAAAACACTGAAGGTTCTGAAAGATTTGAGTGACTTCATTGAAGTACTGAAAATTTCCAGCATCTACACTCAGTACTCAAAAAAGGATAATATTTAAATTTTAAAATATTCATATATAATTTCAACCACAGATACATCCGATATTATTAGATTCTGTAATACACTTTCACTGGCATTCATGTACAAGTTTACCTACTAATTTTTTCATTGTATTTGTAGCTTGTCATTATAGAGTTAACAATAGGTGCAATTCTAACAAACTTGCTCATAACATAGCATAAAAAATTCTCAGTACAAAAAGGTTATACTACTGAAATCCCTTAGCATCTTGTTTTTCCTCAGATTTTCTTGAGGAAACTAAAGATTCTGCAAGTTGTGACTCTAAAAACCTCTCATGGTTTTCCGCTCTTATAATTTGACACTTGCCAAAGTCTCAAAAAATTAAATATATCTTACTGGACCTAAGTGCACTTTCCATTTTCCTCAACTCTTCCATTGTCCTCAATTTCCACATTTAAAAGAGATATCTGGGTGAACAGACTAGATTCAGTACAAACTACTTTTCTATATAATATTCTCTACCAGTCTGTCTTTATAAAATATGAGTAGAGCTATTTGATTAGTGCTAGACAGATTACAGCTGAATGACAGCATGAAAAACTTCAAATATGCTATCAAATATGGCATTATGTAGAAAATATTCCTCATCATAGTAGGAGTTCATGCAGTAAATAATTTCGGTTCGGAAGAACACGGTCTTCATCTGATTTTCATGCCCAAATCACTCGTAACACTCACATATGCCCACACCTCAGTAGGGCTTCTACCAGAAAATCATTGCAAGGAATTAAATTCATGTAAGTATCTGTGCACTATTGCTGAATGGAGAGCAATTCTGTATTAATAGCCTATTATTGTTTAACCTGCAAAGGTCAGGTCTATAAGGACATTAAGCTAAAACAATTTTCATCGCCATTTTTTCATTAAAACTGCTGCCTTCTCCCACTACAGTTCTGATCTTAGATAAAAAGACTGCAGGGCGTTCTTTGAAGTCTTTACTAGTATCAGTATTTCAAGTCTGTAGTCATGTGCATAACACGTGCCATTTTTTCAGAGAAACTATAACAAAACTGGCCAATAATTGCAATGGTTCTGTAGTTAAAATAGCTCTAATTTGTCAATGTTATTTGACACTTCCAGTTTTGAATGGCCATAGGACAAATTCAGTCTACCAGATTATAAAATGAGATAATCATATGGTATTTTACTGTTTCTTTTTGATTTTCTGATCTTAATGAGATCTTTGGATCAAAAGTTGTTTTATATAAAAACATAAGAAAAATATTAGGTGGACATTTGCAGTGTTCCTAGGATACTGTATGTGCAGGTGTGCCAAATCATTGTTAATGAGATTAATATTATCTAACTAAATGAAGCAAAATACTCTCAAAACACTGAAGAAATAGACAAAGTATAGGCAAGTGGTAGGGAAGTACTTGGACTGCTGGGAGGAAGAGATCAGCAGAGAATGGAAGTTTCAGCAGCTGCTCCAGAAGAGGAAGAACCACTACGTGTCATGTGGTACCACTGAAATTTAAAGGTAGCAAAATTTATGAAAGAAACTTGCTGTTTATCTGGAGCTGAAATAAATAAGATGATGATGAACTATGTAGAGTCAGGTGTTTGGCTGAACAGAATTAATTTTTTGCCTGCAGTCATAAACCACAGGATAGTCTTATTATTGTAAAGATTTCTGATATTGTGAAATTTCTGATCTTATTTTGAATGACCTTATAGGATTACAGGCAAACCAAGAAGCAGAGATTTCACCTTTCCAGGAAAAAAAACAAAGCTAAAGGAGATTTTTGGAAGAAGAATGTTAAGAACAGCAAAAGAAAAACAAAGGTTTGTTGGGTTTTGTCTTTTGCTCTTTTTTTTTCTAAAGGTATTATGATTACATGACCTATAACATTATAACTGACAAGAATACAACCCAAAAAAAATGCAAGTTTGAAAGAAATTGAAGATATCAATTGAAACTGTCATAAATTAAGTTCTGGCGTCTGAAGAAGACAGATGAGTGACTGATAAAAATCCTGAGATACTGTTAATGAGAACATTCTCAACCCTGAGAGTAGTTCCCAATACTTGGAGGCAGAGGTGTGGAATTGACTTTGACTTCTGCAGTACAGCAACCACTGCCTGCTTTTGAGGGAAAATTCATTATTTACTTGCATTTAGAGTGAAAAGCTACTGCTTTAGTTTTCTGAAGAAATTCAGCAAAAGCAAATCAATTAAGAGCAAGGGTGTTAGGGTCTACAGAGATTCCCTAAAATGCATATCAGACTGAAAAGTAGAAGCTCCTCTTCGTATACCCCTGTGTATACCAGTTCAGTTACAGAGAAAAACAAAATCAATATTCATACTTTAGATTCAAACACACACTAAATGTTCAGAGACATTTCTCATGTGAATTTATATATTTTGTGTATTAGCAAGGGAAAAATTAAAGAAAATATATAGGATCCTATAAGTCACCCATGTGAAATAATTAGAGGAATTACAAAGAGCCTCTGGCAGGTAGATCTCAAAGTAGGTGAAAATAAGTTGCTTATAAAAGGCATCTGGTTTTAGAGATCAAAAGTGTATGTGAATTAGTATCTGCTAATATTGCCTACAAATATATTTCTGCCACTTAAGTATCTGAACACAGGATCTGGTATTTCTCTGCAAGGTGAACCACCGACCGTTGCTTCACACGCGACAGCGGGCAGCAGGTAAGAGGAAGTTACCTGCCCAGATACAACACAGGTAAGTCTGTTTCCAAAATACTCTGTCAGATTTGGGAATCATTTGACCCTAGTCTAGAAAAGCTTGAGCAACCAAAGGGATGCAGTAGAGGACTGTTAAAATTGTTGGCAGAAGGGAAGCTGGGGGAAGCAGGCTTGCATCATAGTTGTCCTAGCAAAAGCTTTGCAGCTTCCAAAATACAGGTTTTTAAGTGTACAACTTCATCCCTGGAAATTGATCTGTGCCTTGTTTGTAGCTGGGAGTCACATGAGGACATCAACCACAGATATCTTGGAAAGGCACTCCAAATCAAGACTATCAACATCTGGGTTTTAAGGTAATTTTCTTACAAATTTTTAAGCTACCTCTGAGCTAAACAGAGTTTGCAGGTAATATGGAGAACAGTGCAAGTGAGACTTGACAGTGGAGTGAGTGGAGTGGAGTTTCATGAGTCAGAAAGCAGACAAGCACAGAAGCAAGTTTGGTAAAAATGGGCCACATAAAGGTCCAATTTGTCCCTTATTGACAGGGACCCGAAGAACAGTGGCCATGAGTGCCCTCCTTCACTTCATGTTTTCCCCTCTATGGAGCTCCTTCTATCATTGCCACAGTTAAACTAAGCACTGACATTAATTACAACATAAAGAAACTGTACCTCGTGCACTTTTAAATGACTGATACTCCATTAGAGAAGCAACTCACTCTGTATCGTTCATATATTTTGCCGTCTTATGATGTAAATGGTGCTCCTTTCATGGTCACTATTTACATTATTTTAAAGATTTCTTTCCATCACACAAATCACTCATTTAGTTGTGCATCTCACTGGAAAAAAAGAATAAGGAATAAAGCAGAACAATGCTCTCCTAATCTGTTTTAGCAGGAGATCATATTAGTCATCAGTGTCTGAAGCCTGTAAGTTTCCATTTCCCTCCTCCACCTTGGATAAAACAGAGCTGACAACACATATTTTTCTTTGTCAAAACTTTTCCATTTCACCGACTTTTCAGTGCACAGACATCTTAAGAGCCATAACTTAGGCCAAGATTACAGCAACACTTTTCGTGTTATCTTAATATTGGAAAGGTACATGTACTGGATCCTTAACAAGAGTATACTAGCTTAAAAACTTGTCACAGATAAAGCAGGATTTCCCAAATGATAGTGTCAAATAGAGAAAAAAAAATAACCCAGGCAGTTATCAGATGACAGTGAGGACAATACCATCTTCTATATCTCATCATACACATCATGTTCAGCTGTTTAAAAAGTCATTCAAGCACATTATACAGTTTTGGTTGGCTGAAATGCAGTGTACACATCTTATTCTACTTCCTTGTCTGATGCTTTTTTAACTTTTAGAGAATGGCCAAAGCAGACACAGATTGTTTGTGCAAAGCCTTGCCTTGCAGAAAATGAGTTATGGTGTTGAGAAATGTGTCTTACAGGCATATTTTTCCTAACAATTATGTAAAGAAAATCACAGTAACATGAAAAAAAGCATGCACACAAATAAATTGCTCTGGGTCCCAAATATGAAGTCGTAATACAGTTGTCTTTCTAATATTTACTTCTCAGCTTGAAATACAAAGACTACCAATAAATCAAAATGCTGTGTCTGCACACCACACACTGCTGCAAAATGAAAGGCAAAGCAAAAATAACTGTTTACCAGTCACAACACACAATTAGGTTATTCCAGAATTCTACATGTAAATAGACACGAGGCTGACGAAAAAAGGATTCTTATGCCTCTTGCATCAAGAACGAAGTTGCTACTATGTGCAGAAATACTAATGAGAGCAAATTCTGTTATATCTAAAGTGAAGAACTGTGCACAGCCACAGGAAGCAGGGGTCAGAGGAGGGGGGTTCTGTCCCTGGCCTGAAAGTGTTTTTAGCCACAGGATCCAGATCCATGCGTTGCAGATTGAACAGACTTTTTCAATGTACCAAGACCTCACTTTCAGCCGTGTGTTTCTGCCTGCTTTTACTTCTCCCTTGCACGGCGGAAGTACACCTCTCTCAGTATTGCAAGAGACCTTAAAAAAACATTTAAATTGTCTGTACAAACAATGTAAGCCTGGAAACTGTAGAGCTGGGGGATGCAGGAAGGGAAAATGTATTTAAGCAAAATTCCAGTGTAATATCATTCTGGTTCACAACTTCCCCACTTAAATCATATTCAGTTCAGCTGAAAAAAGCATTTATTTCGAATTATGAACTTCTCAATCTCTTTCTTAGCTGCAGTCTGAGCTCCCCTGCCCACCATGCATTCTAGTATTGGTACTGGCCTAGAGGGTTTGACAGATTGGTTCCCTTTTCTACTCTTAAATATACATTGGTGGTAGGATACTTTTTGCACAGCAGTCCTGATGATTGCCTCCTAACCAAACAATTATTTCATATTTTTCTCTCACTTTAATTTATAATACCATGTGCAAAATTTCTCCCACCACTGAAAGGTAAACTTTTTAAATGCAACTTCTTTGAAACCAAGATAAATGAATTTACAATCTTATATCAATTAGGATATGGGTCTACCACTGTCAAATCAGTTTAACTGTTAAATGTTGACCAAATAATATCTTAATTTTCTATTGTAGCTTCTATGTAAGAAAAATCACTTTGTTTAAGAATTATTTATTCTACTGAGTGCACACTGACAAATTAATTTCACACAATGTCATGTTAAACCATATTCAAGACCTCACTATGTTTCCTAGGTTCGTGTTTTCTTGTCTGCAGTTGCCACATTCATATACAATTTTTCATTC
This sequence comes from Cnemophilus loriae, assembly GCA_013397755.1. Classification (NCBI taxonomy): domain Eukaryota; kingdom Metazoa; phylum Chordata; class Aves; order Passeriformes; family Corvidae; genus Cnemophilus; species Cnemophilus loriae. The sequence goes on from VZTF01001348.1 coordinate 1,156,859, forward strand.
TGAATAATTTCACAGAAAATCAAAGCAATTTACATAATATTAAAGCTACAGAACTAGAGTAATCTTGGGTGAAGGGACCTCTGAAGGTTCCTAGTGCTCCAGAGGAATCAGCCACTGCAGATGGAAATTTATATCTCTTCACTTAATGTACTGACAGCCATAAATTCCACCTGCACCAATGACACATTCACCTTCTGAATGCCAAATCATAGTAAATTGGCGTGAGTGGCTTTTAGTAGCCCATTCGATTTGGATGACGTGTTCTCCATTCCCCATGAGTCTGATGTCATGGTAGACAAAAGCACATAGCTACAGCTTCAGGCACTTCCTGTGGATGCATGGAAACACAGCCAGAACCACCTGTGGAACAAATCTGTACAGAGGTGCAAAAATAGAAACTGGAAAAATGAGGCCCATATTATGCCTATTGCAAACTGCAAGTACATTTAGAAAACATGCAAAAACATTCCAGAGGTATTGCTTCTTTATTCTCTCTTTGAATTAACGGTTTGGCCTTAATCACTGCAACATAATAATTTTTTCTTATACCAAAGATTATGGTGATCATATTTATTCTTATCAATACAGAAGTTATGTATATATCTAGTTACACCCTAAGGGATCATTAACAGTTATTTTGGGTGACTAAAGGCCATCAGCCTTCAGCCTTACACTACAGAGTACTTCAGGTATGTATACTCCATTAATGCCCCATCATCCGGTCTTACTGCTTAATTCCTTTACATGTCGTAAATCCAAAACAATGGAGTTTTTTCATAAAGTTTTTCTAGAAAAGCATTTGGAGGAAAGGACTGCAGAATTTCCATCATGGGCTAAACATTTAAAAGAGAATTTTGTAATAGATTGAAATGGCATACACTACAGAATACTCTTTGTGGCTTGTAATCTTTATTTGAGTTATGTACAGCCACGAACCAGAAAGAAAACTTCAATAAACTAAGCAAAACCAAAATTCTCTTGCTTATTCTCCTTTATCCTTGAACAAAATTTCCACACATCTTCTGCTTCCTCTCCCACACTCCCCAGTCTCATATATAAGAAGACCAGGACACATGAAACAGATGTGGGCACCCAAGTGACACACTGCAGACTAAGGGCAGCCTCTGGGCTAGCAGAGCAGAGCACTGCAGAAAGAGCAGATAGTCTCACGTTTCTCTTCCAGACAACATGTCAGGTTACTCACAGTCTTGAACAATTTTCAGTTTGAATATCTGATTAACACTTTCAAGGTTTTCTTCACAAAAGTAAGGGATAAACAACCAAGATTTAAAAAAAACAAAAAAACAAAAAACAAGAAACCAAAACCAAACCAAACCAAACTAAACAAAAAACCTGAAAAATCATGTTTGAAGTCCAGAGTGCAGTCATGAGCTGTTTTGTGTCACTGAGCTACAAAAAGTCAACTCAGATCACCCCCATTATATCTTTCCATGATAGAAGATTATATGCACAACACCTCCCGCCAGTTACTTACAAAATCTTGTATTAGTAATAGACATTTGCCCCTCATTTCTTTTCCAGCAAAGTCTATTCTAAATTCTCTAGGTATTGGCTCAGCACACCCTGAGTCATTTTATCCAGCTTCTTGCATGCTCTCCTACTATAAGTTGGACCCATTTTAAACCATGATATCACTCTGCTCAATGCTCTTGATCAAAATAGCTAACACAGATGTAATTATTCTTGAGTAGTTTCCAGAGCAATAAAAAGGGTGAAGCAAAAGGATATTAACTTCATACAGAGCTATCATTACAATCATTAGTGTGACAGTAGGTGAGAAGCAACTTGCATAGGTCTACTCAGCTGGTAATCCAGATGGGTAATTTTGAGGTTGTTTGCAATTTGGAAAAGTACCATGACTGTTCATTGCTCTCAACTTGTCCAAAATAAATGAAACATTCAATAAAATGTTGGTTAAAGGTTGAAAACTAATCCTAAAGCTACCAGCTATGATATTATAACTGCATTTCCTTGATGAGCAAATATGCACACAAGTCCATTATCCCAGCCAATGCTGACAAACAGCAATGAGTCTTACTTAACGGAAAAGGTAATCAGAAAAAGCACATTGGAGGCTTTTAATACACACGATTACACATGCATAGTGGGTCACAGGGTCTAGCAGAGAAGTTCCCTGTTGTAAAAAGACTCTCAAAGGGCCAAGTGATTTTTGGATCCCAGTCCATTCTACCATGTCTCTACTTCAACGCCCACCTCCTATCACGGATGAATACACCAGAAACCAGAGAAAAGTGGAACAGCTCAGGTAAATCATTAATAGCTAAGTTTAGAGATAAAGATGAAGCCAGCTCTTAGAACCAAAATATAAAAGCTGATGTCATGAATTTAACCCCAATATACACATAATAAACTTGGTCAGACATTTGCAGAATGTATGGCAACCCTTACAGGAAACAGCCTAGTTCAAGTAATTCAGACAACAATGTGACTCAGACTAAGGGCTCCATGTTCCAAGCCAGCCACAGGAAGGGACCTAGATACACTCAGATTCTGGGGGAACATGTGGCGTTCTGCTCTCTATCATGCTGTACTCACCCGTGTTACAAAGGACAGATATACTGGGTACCTGGGGACATCTGGCCCTCCTGAGAGAGTGCTGTGGGAAGCTGGAGGAAAACAACAGACATTCTGGCAACAAGAAATGGCTCATCTCTTGAAGAATCAGGGCTGGGACCTATGCACAACACGGCAAAGTATGATGGAGATTCTGTGGAAGGGAGTCTGAGATGGCCATGTGTTCATGGACACTTAAATTCTTCCACAGAGATGATGATATCTCCTAATTGCTACATTCAGATTCAAATATAAGTTCATTGGTGTCAAGATAAAACTGCATCACGCTGTCTCTCACTCACCAGTTCATTGAACAACGCTACTCTTTCCCTCATAAAGCTCAAGAAGGAGCCTTTCCTGCTCTCATTATCCCCAGTAAAACAGAGTACAATGTGCAATGTTTCGTTTCTTTGAAGTGAAGCCCAGACTGAAACTGTTGCCTGAGTACAGACAATGTGCAGAACATGAGTAACCCCACTGAGATTAGAAAAGACACACTGCTTCCTAAATGAATGTAGTTAGTGGAAAATACAGCACATTTTCTCAACATTACACTTCATTTTGTGTTTTGCATAGGTCTAACCAACTCAGGCTTCGCTGATCCTGCAGAAAAAATAAATCTCTTCTGCATATGGGCACTGTTGTGAAGACATTCATTAAAACTGCATCACGCAGAGCTCCTTACAGGAGCAGTTCCAGAGAAATGTAATGTTGTGGAGCAGAAAGATTAAGTTCCTCCCTCAGCTAAATGTGAAGTTTCCACATGTGGCAGTGTGATAGCACTTACTGGTACTTCCTCGCCTCAAGCCTGGATGTTGTCAGTCCTATATAAAAGCACTATTCCTATAACTTGAAACTGATTTTTCTGTCACTTATCTCATTTTTGCACAGGTACAATCCCAGTAAAGATAGTTGATTTGTTCTGACACATGAAAGAAGAATCATTATTACATATAGCAGCTTGACAAATCAACTGTTTTAAGTTGAATCAACTTTCACGGGAAATGTTTTGAATCAGGCAGACGTACCTGCATATATTGTATCAATATAAACTGTAAAAACAGTTTTCAAGAACTTGTGCTGGCCTAGCAATGTAGGTAAAAATATGGCATAATACTATCAAGTATGCCATGTCAGTTCATGATTTCACCTTTATGCCAGCCAAGGAGCAGATTCTTTCGGAAATAAACAGTCATTTAGAAGAACTTGTCCATAATAGTCAGGCTCTCTGTGAAAGGATGAAGAGATAATGGAGCTCAAACACCTTTTCTGGTTTACCTTCCTGAATCTCTCTTGCATTACTGTAGTATAAGAGGCAGAATAATAGGGTGAGAAAATTATACATGTAATGTTTTTCTTCAGACAGTTCTTAAACTCATTTTCTTGCTCCCTGCATATGACAAAGCGCCCAGCTGGCAACCTAAATTCTGATTTATAGGAAAGGTCAGTTAATCCCAAGCAGGCATTTTGCTAAATATCAAAATATCTCCTCATGTGTTTTCTCTGTCTAGCTCTAGGAATTTGGAAGCTTAAACTTCAGCAAAGCCTACAGAGTAAGGCAGTGATACCAGTTTTAATCACTATCGCTCACAGCAATTTTTCTTTGCAGTACTGAATAGTTTGTGGATAATAAGATTAAAAATTTACAGGTGTTCTGCTTTTGTTGTAATACTGTTCTGTAGAGAAATTGGTAGGCAAACATCCCATCTTCCTCTATTGCATGACTGCTGTACTGCCAGGCAAAGAGTGCAGAGGAGAGAAAGTGCATTGAGAATAATCCTGCAGTCCCTACCAAACCCCAGCAATTCCTCTGAGGTCAGCATGAATTTTACATCAAGACTAACTCATTTAGAAATACCAGTTCTCCCCAGGCATCACAAGTCTGACTTTCAAAATAGCAGGTTTTTTAAATATTCTTTAAAGGGCAGCAGAAATATTATTTGATGGTTGTTTATTTTCCAAGTGTAAAGAGTAGTAAGAGTTTCCTCTGTGACACAAAAGAGGAAGAACCTGAGACAAACCGTAAAGTGACTACAGGGTGCACAAAGCAAGTGAGGAAACTTTATAAAATTAATACTTGTGGAAACCCGTGTGTTTATCCAATGATACGAAATAAATGGAGCAGAAGTAGCGACATCTACATTTGATTAAGTAGACATTAACAAGAATACAAAGTAAAAACAAAAGGAGATAAAAACTTGGTAATAGCCCAGAAGGAAATTGCTGAAGTGTCCAGAAGTAATACACCATAACCCTTTCTATATTAAAATAGTATATCACACCTGACAACAGGCCAAGGGAAGAGAGAATCACAGGAAATGCTTTTTCAGATTTGGTCTTGGTTTTTTTGCAGTTTTCCGTGGCATGTAGGAAACGCTTCATGCAAGAATGTGCATCCTGAAATTTAAACTGGGGAAAAGCATGGGGATCATACCTTGATCAAAGCAGAAACCTATGATTTCCCCTCAACCATGTAAACACCATTCTGACTCCAGTGTAGATGGCGTGTCACTGAGCTTGAAAAGTAGTGTGTATATATATATATGTATAGATAGAGAGAGTCTAAAACAGAAAGTAACCTGAAGACGGTCACCCCCAAGATGATTGATTTTTCCCCTCAAGAATCTGAATGTTATTCTACAGCCATGAACACATAATGATTAAAGAGTTTGATGAGAACTTCAGTCATCTGGCAGAGCAATGATGATACTTTTTAAAGGTCTCATCTGAAAGGCCCTGCACTAAACTTCACACTAATCCTTTTTGCTTTTGAAGTAATCCGAGCTGAACCCACTCAAATGTCAATGTGAAGTCCGAAAAGTGCAGACATATTTCTGAACAGAAAGCACAACAAAGTCTAAGCAATGTATAAACTTTTATTTGAAACTCGTTTGCATCATCTAATAAAATTACTTTTAAAAATAACAGTTGGCTGTCTCAGCATTTTATTGACAAAGAAGCTATAGTAGTACACACAGAGAAAAAAACAGAAAAAAACCCACATGCCTGACCAGAATTTGTGTTGCAAGCACTCAGTGGGACTATTACACAAACTGTTTAGTCATCAACATTCCCAACACATCTCAAATCAATGGTACTGACTCCTTAAAGACAGAGCTTCAAACAGTGATCACTACTCAGAGCTTAGTCATTCATCAGAAAAAAAGATATTTTGGAGGAAAATCCGAAATATAATATTGACCATCTCCATATTGCTCTGGAAAAGCCCATCAAAAAGATTTTTCCTGGTCTGAGGTAATTGCCTGAAAAGCTTTCCCATGTCTTTTGCACACCAGCTGAACAGAGCACAGGGTGTGGGACGAATTGAATCAGCTTCTGATGGTGCTGCAGCACCTACAAGAAGCAGGATCATGTGGACCACGTTGGGGTTACATTCACTCCCATATCTGCAGGCCTGCAGTAAGCCCATCCCAGCCAGAGCAGGATAAAGGAGATTATGTTATTCCAGTCTTTAGTTTAAGGACAAAATACCTTTACAATCCCATCAACTAACCCTATACCTATCTTCCTAGGAATTGTGTTCGTTGCGGACACATACAGATACCATTAAAGAGCATATTAATCCGGAAATTTCAAACACTGAATATAAGATGAGGTTAAAAGTTGAAGGTGGGAGTATTCTTCAGCTTTGCTTGATTTTTGCTAGTTTTTAATCCTGTTGTTTAAAAAAAAAATATTAAAAGAAATGTCTCTGATAGTAGTAATATTTATGTAAATGTAATTACAAGAACAAATAACAGAAATTATTAATATGAAACAGAATGGACAATTAACATCCATTTTGTGCTAAAAGCAGAATCCTCAAGGTTCTGAAATGGTCCAAGTTTCCTAAATCAAGTGTTTACTTACTTCCTTAGCTCTTTCTTTGCTCAAGGATGGCTGTGAAAACTTAATTCAAAACACATCTGACATCTCTTTTAGCCATCACCATTAAGCTTATAAAAAGGTTGCCTTTTACAATGTTTGATGACTTCCATAATCTTCAGTCTTCAATCCTTTACCTTCATTCAAACTGCCCAGCTGTAAATTTGCCGCAAATTATTTTTAATATCACATGATATTTAAAAGAAAATATAAAATAAAGATTCAGCTCAAAATAAGTCTAAGAACATACTCCCATGGAGTGGGTGTGAGCAAGCCTAAGAGATTTCAATCCAAAATTATTTTCATATCCCAAGTTTCCAAAGCACTTTCGCAAAGTTTGGGACACAGGATTTTTCCAGTTTTTGTTTTATATAAGAGCAGCAGACAGAGCAGGATCAGAAAAGCGTTCTGAGACATCCATCTCTTCATCGTCTCTCCTGCAACTACTCTCAATTGAATAATTATCTAAGAAAAAGTGGGTCAGGAGTTCATCCCCTGGAATAACTGAGTGTCTAATAAAAGGTCTTACCCATGAATAAAATTTTAATTGTTGCCTAAATTAAACAAATATATGAGACCAAGCATTGCTGTTCCGTTGGCCAGCAGCTGGATCAAACACTTGCTCCACGGTTTCCTTGCTTCCTCACACACTGTACATTCCATACATATCTCCTGAAAAACTCTCAGTTAGTGACTTTATGTCTCAGTAAAATAGAACTGCGAGAGTACGAGACAGATGAGCTGTACTCCAAAGGTTTTTTAAAGCCTGTGTTTGAACTAAAAAACAAAAATTGCATGACATTTGAGGGATTTAACCAACATAAATCCCAAGGCAGCAGTTCAGGGCAATGTGTTAATTTGACTGGCAATTTTAAAAGCAGTTAAATGGCAATAGGAATTAAATGCCATTGAACTGGAAGGGCATAATGGGCCTAAAAGATTCAGTATTCTTTGGGGAAGGGGTTGTCCCCCCACTATGTGGTACAATAACAATCTTTCATTTTAAAGGCAGAGAGTGATAGTTCAATTACTTTGCACTTTTCTCTTGTGTCGTACTAGCTGAAAAGTGATTATTAGAGGATTTGTGGGGTCTGAATTTTGGCATCTTCTATACTGTATGAATAATAGGCTCCATTTTCCTTCTACAATGTCGTACAAAAGGCCTGAGTATTGCTGCTGAAGTGCGAGCCACGCTGTTTTACACTTGCCGAATCCTCGCATTGGGCTTTGTGAGAGTTTGATTGCAGGTGGGGCTACGGGGGCAGTTTGCGTGAGAAGCTGCAAGAAGCTTCCCCTGTGTCCAACAGAGCCCGTGCCAGCCAGCTCCAAATGGGCCCAGCACTTCCCAAGTCTGAGCCTACCAGAGAGTTTGGCAGCACCTCTGGAATAAGAGAGTTAAGGTGGGGGAAGGACTGCAAATTCCACCAATATCTTTCCCGATAAGGAAAAATTTTGTACTTGCTGTTCGAAAAAGCCTTACCGGTCTAGAAAGCGCCAGCAAGAAAAACGCATCAACAAATTTGTAGAGTTATGCCGTGTTAGAGGCAGCCAGATTTGGAAAATCGGAGCGTTACACTGTAGATTCTCTCCTGGGATGCAGGTAAGTAACAAAGCACACACATAGTTCCCTACCAAGACGTGGTTCCTCAGCATAAGCATTCTGGTGTTATATTCTGAGGTAGAGACTCCTCAGAATAAGAGCCATGATAGTACCTATAAATCTGCATTCTTGAAGCTGACTGCAGTACCCAAGAGCAACATCTTCCAGAGATGATACTTCAGAGAATAAGTGAGAAACATGAAAAATAGATAAATCGAAGGGTATCTCAGCAACATACCTGCTGTCCAAGAAAATGAAGTGCAGCCTTGGTCAGGAAATTATCTGAGGGCATTTTTTGAGCTAAACCTGCTTTGCAAAAATTAATTTTAGGGAAAAATAAACTACTTTTCACATATCTGAAACTAAATGGAGCTCTTTAGGTTGCCATGAATCCAACCTAGAACACAATGCAAGTTAAAGAATAACATTTTTCTTGATTATGTTGGAGGAAGACAGACAGCTTTCAGGTATTGCTAAAAATGTTCAATTCCAACAGTGAAATTTGTTTCTTTATTGAGCACAGTTAGAATTATTTCTTCACCATAACTTGAAAGAAATATAACTTGCATACCTATTTAGGTTTTTTTGTAAACTAATTTCAAAATTTATTTGATTTTTCTCAGAATTCACTACCACACTCTGAGTACCTGTGCACTGTTACTAACACGGGTCCACTGTGTTTAAATCTTCCCTTTTACTCCCACCTGAGCCTTCCTGAAAATGGCAGACATGTTACCTGAAAGATACATTCCTCACACATTTTTGCCAAACCTAGGAAATAAAATACTACTACTTAAAGGGAGGAGAAAGGAGAAGATAAACAAATTTTTGAGTTGGTTTCCTCCTCCTTTAACAACAATGGACTTCTTAAAACTTCCTGAGGTCATGAGTGGGATGGGCACAATTTCTCACAAAGCTCAGCTTCATGAAGGAAGTTTCTCATAGTTCAGTTTATTTAGTGGTCATGGAAACAACTGGTTCTTTTTCCATCTGAAAGCAGAGCTCAACGGAAACACGTAGAAAGAAAAAACTGAAGGACGAACTACAGGTCTTTGATTGCTTCCCCCTCAACATTGCAGCCCAGCACTTTTTTTCAACTCGTGTCGTTCCATATTAAGTATGTTACAAAGAACCCTTCTGGGCACAGCTTACATTTTAAACATCCATCCACCAGCCAGGCAAAGGGTGTCCAAAGGTTCAACAGCACAAGTGTACTTAGAAGGAAGGAATTATCTCTTGCCTCCTAGGAAAAAGAGAGATGTGCACCTGTAGAGTATCATACTCTTTTATCTTCACTGGAAATAAAAAACAGAGTACGGTGCGGAGACGATTTTCCAGCAGCAAGTGAATGCTTACCCAATTTATTAAATCAGCTTCAGAATTAGGCATTTTTATATACATTTTTTTCCACATTTGTGCTCTATACTCGACACTCATAGAATCATAGAATGGCCTGATTTGGAAGGGAAAGATCATCCAGCTCCAAGCTCTCCATTACAGGTAATGAGATACCACGCACCAGGCTCAGGTTTCTCAGGGTCCCATCCAACCCGGCCTTGAACACTCTCAGGGATGAGAAATCAACAGTTACTCTGGGCAAACTGTTCCCATGCCTCTCCACCCTCATAGTAAAGAATTTCTTCCTAACATCTGATCCAAATCTCTTCTTTCAGTTTAAAAAACCTTTCCCGCTTGTCCTATCACAACATGCCTTTGTTAAATTCTCTCTCCCTCTTGCTTTCAAGTCCCCTTTATGTACTGAAAGATTGAAAGAAGACTACCTGGAGCCTTCTCTTCTCCAAGCTGAACATCTCCAGCTCTCTCAGCCTGTCTTCACAGCCCCCAGATCATATTGGTGTCCCTCCTCTGGACTTTGCCTAACAGGTCAATGCCCTTCCTGTCCTGGGACCCCAGAGCTGGATGCAGTGCTCCAAGTCGGGACTCGCCAGAGCAGAGCAGAGGGACAGAATCCCGTCCCTTGCCCTGCTGACCACGCTGCTTTGGATGAGGCCTGGGATACATTGGCTTTCTGGGCTGGCTGGCCCTCTTGATCAGCATAGTCTGCTGGTAAAAGGCTACACAGCAGGTACACTGCTGTCAGTGAAAAAATTCAGATAACCTTGCACTGCTAATTTCAGTGCCTACTTCCACTTTGAGGAACAAGATTCTGGACACTGAAACTGCAGATCAGTTACCAGATTCAGCGAGATGTCTTCTTAGACAGCATGTCCACAGCAGGATCAATGCCAAAACAAAAAATCAAAACCCAATCAGCTGATTTATCCTGTAAGAAGAGATATACCTATAAAGGAATGACTGATGAAAAGAAGTACAAAAACAGATAAACACCCAACACCAGAATGAATGGCTATTAGCCAGAAAATCTGTAAATGATCAGTAAAAAAAAAGTGAGAGTTAAAAAGAAATCTGAGAACTACAAGAGACTGTCCAGTCTCAGCTTTCTAATGGTTTTAATGTTTTCCTTCCTCACCAAATGAGAAGCATCGGTAGGCATAATTTACAGCTCAAATTCACATGACCTTGGATAGAGGCTGGCTCATGGAGATTGGTGTGTGCCTGTGCTGTGAGGGGTGATGTCAGCACTGTGCAGCATGACTGAGCATGGCACTGCAGAGTTTGACAATGAGGAAACAGAGACAAATTGAGCACAGTTACGCTGGGCTTTCAAATTAAGCAATGGACTTTTGACAATACAGAAACAAAATTACTTTGATGTCAGCTTGGTTTTACTAAAGTTGCCCCCTGAAGCATATAAATGCCACCTTTACTATACTTCTCATGCTGATGGAAATAAAATTGTCTCATCAATGAAACCAATTGCAGATTCAAGAAAATAAATGTACACCCTCTTAAGAGGTAGTTATGCACATATTTCAATAAGGATTAAACGGAGAATGACATTCCTTTGGATCAGAAAATATCTCATACCAATCCCTGTCTGGCTCTCAAGCTCCTTATTTCAATGCATGATCCTATGCCCTCTTCATAAGCAGCCAGTGTTGGTCAGTGTTGCAGACAAGACTGTGGGTTAAAATGTGCCTTTGATTAGATTGAACCAACTATGACATTTTTCAATACCATAATTTAGATAAATACCTTCAGGGTTGAATGGCTAAAACACTCTTTGATTCTATCAGCTGAGAAATTACTTACAACCAGTAGAACTGAAAAAGTTTCCTAAAAGATTTGAGGGCTTAAAGTGCATTTTAGAATTTATTTTTCAAAAGTATGCCGTGCAATATTCATGTTCCTTTGGGTCTTACTGAAATTCACTTTTGCTGAAAGCAGGAATTAACACCATTTTGCTGTTTCATAAATCAGACACCATAAATTGCCTTATTCCTGATAATTTCAAGGTTAAAAAAAACAGAAAAAAACCTCCCCATATCTAATGTAAGTAATAAAGTAATAGTAAGTTCACTTAAACACTTGCATATATGTGCATGTTTTTAGAGACTAATAGTAATAATTACCAGGTAGCAGAATCTTAATGATGGCCAGTAAATAGTTGCACGAGAAACTATAGAAATAATAAGGTAAAAGAATTATGATATAATTCTTCTAAACATGTTATTTCCCTGAATTCACTGTTACAGAATGACATGCCACCAATATTTTAAGATGTGGTGAAATTTAACAATTTATCTGAGTGCTGCCTTTTCTTACTTAGAAAGTTCTCACTCATTAATTTCTCTAAATAATTGGGGGTTTTGGTTTTTTTTCAAAAATCCTCATTGAAACATTTACGGTATTCAATTTTCATATGGCTGCCTATTTAAAATCTGAACTTTAGGCAGTCACATTCTTCTCTGATTAAAAGCACAAATGTAACTAGTTTTGATCCCTGACTCAATCAAGGAAACTCTTATAACTTCAAATTTCTGCTATGGAGCTGCTTGCTGATAACATATTTCAGCTTCACGGTCTGCAGTAAACCTAAATTCTGCTTGATATATTTTTTGTTCACAAGCTCACAGGAATACTTACAGAAGCCAAATACAACAGAAACACAAATGCTGATATTCAGCAATGAATGTTCATTACAGGAAACTTTAAAGAACCTAGTTCTAACCAAATACAACAGGAAAACTAATTTTAAAATGTAAATGAATGTCTAATTCATTTTTTTTAGACCACTCTCTGAATACTGAATTGGTGTGAAGTGATGCAGTCGTATTAGTACATCACCCTATTTAGGCAAGCAGAATGTAGGCATTTCAAATACAGGAAGTGTATTATTTTATAAACTATCTCGTGTCATCTATTTATCACAGCTTTTCAGCACTGGAGACTACAGAGGACTCCTGGCTGTCAGTCAACACCACTTTGCACGAATATCCAAGACTAAGGCACACAGCTGGTCATAACAAATTCAAGCTACATGATAACAAAAGAAAAAGTGTTCTAAAATAATGTGTTATATTCCCTGGCATCATACATAACTGAAAAAAAGAGGAAGCTTCTGCTGAAATGCTAACATACTTTATGGAAGAGCCTTCCTATTTACTTGAAAAACATATTCACCATATTGTTTGTGAGACAAGTCCTGGATGGTAACGGAACAACAGTGAAGTACTTGCATTTTCCAAAGTGCCATGCCAATTGCAGCACTGTAATGAGAAACAGCTTTTTCAGGATGATTTTTCATATTCCTGAAATAATATGCAGATAAACACATGTAAATATATAAATACAAGCATGAATTTGAAAACCATTTTAAAGGAAACCATAATATTGGTAAAGAAATTTATCTAATAAATTATTTACACTTACATAGTTTAGAATATCTTCATTCAAACACCCCAAACTCTATTTTTACTTACAGAGAAACAAAATAATTCAGATACTTTGATGGTATTGAGTATTTGAAGCATTGTGATGAAAATAATACTTTTATGTAAGCAATTAATAAACATTAGCTTTTGAGAGTTGCAGCACATACAGTTTAGATAGAAGTTCTAAAAAAGAAAGCACTAAAAAAATGTTAAAAACCCCAAACAAACAAGCTGAATCAAATTATCATTGTTGGACAATTTGATGCATATTTATGGATATTTGATTACAATATTTATGGATTCCTACTATCCTCTGTTGCAATTACACATATGAATGTTAGCTGTCTGTTGATATACACATTAGTGTGTGATAAAAACCATAAAACACTCATTAAATCCACAAAAATGGAGAAGAAATAAAATTTACTTGCCACATCCATTTAGAATTCCATTGTTTTCTTAACTCATCAAGAAGATACACAATTACATTTGTGTTCTGCCTCAGAAGATGTTACAGATGCCTCCAACTCTGGTAAAAAGAGGGGCTTAGTGAAAAAGAAAGACTTCTCCTACTATTGTCCAGAAATTTGATTTACCCTAAAAATCAATCCTTTTCCAGTTTTCAGCCCAAATTATTCTTTTTTTTATGTTCACTGGTTAAAATTAATAGTTTTCATTTATTTTAGAAAAAGACATATATATATATCCAAACTTTCCTTGCAACAGTTCTGGTATAAACGCTTCGTAATGTTCAGTCTTTTATGGATGAGACAAACTGCCAAACTGAGACACTATCGCTCTTTGCCAGTGACGTATTTTTGATAATCTAAAAGAAAAAAAGAATTCTCTGCAAAAGATCCAGCACACAATTGCATCCATTTCCAAGAAAACATTCTTCATGGTAATGCCTTCTCCCTGTCATTTCAAGATTAATAAATGTATTCTCGATAATTTTTTAAATATGTAAAAACAGAATAAAGGTTAATATTTCGTACAGTGAAAGGAACCTGTACGTCTCAGTGACTTAGTATTTAGCATCATTTTTGTTGCTACTATTTTTATAAAGATCTGGAGAACAAGACAGGTGTGGTGAGCTTACACTCATCCTACCTCTGAGGAGACTGGCCCAAGGCTTTTATTAGTCAGCAACACTGACACAATTCTTATGCTGTAATAGCAATAACTTACTGTTTTTAGCAAACAGCAGCGTTTATTCTGATGGGATTTCTGTCCCTGTTGGCTCCGTGACTTATCAAACACCCAAGACATCCAATAATGCTTTAAAATGCACTTCTGGACATTCCTAATTGCCAGAAAGTGGATTTTTCCTTCTAATATGTAAATCCTCCACTCACATTTTGTGCCTTCTTACTTTCCATATACAACATTTTACATCCTTCTTCACCATACAAGGCAGGCAGAAAGTGTATCCAAGGAATGGTCTAAACAATCCATTAATATGTTATACTAATAGAAATTTCATGAAGCTACTTTTACCCAACTGTAGAGTCAACTCAGAAAACAAACAAATAAAAAAGGTTCTATAACGTGTACATAGTTTATGATGAAATGTATTTATTATACTTTTTAAACATCTAGCTTATACCTCAACACCTCTAAAATTGTAACACTTTTAAAGCAATTAAATACTTCGATTCTTATAGACATATTGTAGGACTGTAACTAAAGACATCGAGAACAAGCAGCATTTTAGTTTCTCCCAGGGAAACTGCCTACAGACTAACAGCAAGTGTCACTTCAGTTTAATGTCTGTCTGTTTTCAAGGATATATGTCTTTCAAAACAGAGTCATGTTCTAATATGCCTTTCCTACTGATTTTTTTTTAAGGCAATTTAAGCTGTCTGCAGGTTTGAGGATGTTACAGATTCTCATTTCATAAAAATGGTAACACTTCAGGTAGTATGAAAACGCCTCGCTTTTCAATGCCAACAGAAAGTTCAAAGTATAAAAACACTCTGTGTTTTATAGATGTGTAGGAATGGCATATTCCCAAAAGTTCTAAGTTAATAATGTTGAAAGGTTAAGAGTAATAAAAGATGGTAAAAGGCTCTCTCATTTAGTGGAAACTGCACAACTCACTGGATTTCTTCCAGTCCTAACTCCTCCTTGACTGCAGGCATTTAAAAAGCAGCTGGGCCTTGCAGCTATGCAGTCAAATCTTGCAGTCAGTTGTAATCCTCAGTCTATTTCAATAACAGGACCTTTCACCAAGCACTGGGAATCACACCTTAAAAATGTTTACTTGATAAACTCTAGTTAAAAGACACGTTTCTAGTCAATGATAAAATAGAACTGTATTTTTATGAAGCTTTATTAATAATACAATGTCTAAAAACTTCATATTGGTTTTATCTCAATTCAAAGCTG
Organism: Cnemophilus loriae; assembly: GCA_013397755.1. Taxonomy (NCBI): domain Eukaryota; kingdom Metazoa; phylum Chordata; class Aves; order Passeriformes; family Corvidae; genus Cnemophilus; species Cnemophilus loriae. The sequence goes on from VZTF01001348.1 coordinate 1,172,123, forward strand.
TCAAATGGTTTAACTTTAATAACTATTAAAATACCTGAGGTGTATATTATCCACCTAGTTGTATAGATCAGAAACTTGAGATACAGGCAGGTTGAATGATTTTCCCATCTGTTCTCTGTGTGCTTTGGAGCATAACCTAAATATAGACATGTGGAAAAGTTCAAGTAAAATGCTAGCTCCACAAAAAGCAAAATAATTTTTCTCTTTGGTTCAACAGAGACATAATTTTATCCTCAATTCACAAGAAATTTCCTGACATTAAAAAAATCTGGTGACCTTCCCAATTACAACTCCACTGGGTACAAGACAGATGCAACAAAACATACGGTAGTGAACGGGTTGATATAATCTCAGTTTTTTCTATGGCAACATTAAATTTCTGGGGTGAGTGGACATGGAACAGCTTCAGGATGGACTCAAAATACCTCTTTTCAGGATGTGAAAAATTATGAAATGTAGCATGACACAGACAATAGTTCAGGGTGGCACACATCTAGACTGGAATTAATAATTTATAGAATGATCTTTTAGTTTGGTCTAGAATATAAATGAACATGTCCATGTCGTACTTGCACTGATTTTTCTCATTTGCAATAAAATGATGTTTAGTGCCTTTAAATTCAGAAGCCTCTCTTTCCTGTTTAACCTATTATCTAGGGTAATATAATCCTGTGGAGCACTTGGTAAGTCACTTTTCAACCATCAATCATCCCTAAATAGTGCTCTCTCATTTTAAATCAAAAGACTAGAACAGATTTCCCCTTTTCTCCATCTCAGAGACAGCAGCAGCCAGTAGAGCCGTCCCCTTCAAATCCCAGATTTATAGCTGTCAGAATTTTCATACCATCTACTCTGCATTTCTAAATACAACATTCATATTGGTAGAAAACACGCAGCAACCTCCTGTAGTGGCATCTAATGGGATTTTAACAGAAGCCTGAATCTTATCCAGGTGCCTGCTAATTGACCTGCAGAGGATGCACTTCATTGTGTGCAGCCAGGCAGCCCTGTTTAGATAAATCAATAGAGAAAAGAGAATTTGGGAGTTTTTAAGCAGAGGTCAGGGTTAATCTGCAAATGTGTTTTATCCCTTGAAGGATTTGTATTAATCCAGTTTTGTCTCTGATGCCGCTGATTCAAAGCTTACATTATAACCGAAAATCTTCTCTCTGGTGCTTTTTTTTTTTAAATACTCAACTACTTAAATGTTTGCTGCCCAATAGGAGAGCAAGGAGAATCTCCTGGTAAATCTTTAAGTAAAACTCACATACTTTTTGATAAGCAAACAGATATGCTTACTGGAGAACAGAGGCCGTCTGACAAAAAAAAATCCTGGTTTCATTTCTGTCCTGAGTTGGATTTCTTTTTGTCCATGTTTTCAGTTTGTTTGTTTCCTTTTTTGTTTTTATTTTCCTTACTGAAACTTTGGCTAATATTCTTCTATAGTGTCGTGGGTTGACAGGTTTCTAGGTGAATTTCACCCTGTCAGGTCCTGTGGAGTGGCAGGGTGTCGTGGGCCAATGACATTTAAGGTACGCCCTCTGCGAGATACAGTATTTAAGGAGCTGGACACTGGGAACTTCCTCTTTGCCTTCCGGCATTCCAACAGGTAACAGGGGACGGAGAGGGGGTTTTTGCCAGGGTAGGCCTTAGGGCCTGCCTGGCTGGTCCCCTCCCCTCTCCTCCGGCTCCCCGAGGGCCGGGCCTGGCCCCCTTTTACCATCTGCCGGGCCGAGCCTTTCCCCTCCCCTGCCTTCCCCCATGAGGGCCGGGGCCTGGCTCCCTTTTACCATCCACCGGGCTGGGTCAGGCCCCCACCTCTGGCCACCTCCGGCAGCCC
>VZTF01001348.1:1174581-1244146 GCA_013397755.1 Cnemophilus loriae
CAAACTGACTGAGAAATATCAGATGTTGTGTCTTTGCATTGGCAGTGGGGAAATACCTGAAAGAGAAGTTTGGAGGGGGGAGGAGAGGTTTCCTGAAGGTTTAATCTAATTTTTATTATTTGGTTCTTTTTATTTCTTTTTTTTCTTTTAGTTCTGTTAATAAAACTTTCTTTATATTCTCTAAAGTTTGAGCCTGCTTTGCGTCTCCTAACCCTTATCTCACAGAGGGAAATATCCCAAATAATAGACCCAAATTTAAATTACTGCACTTAAACTGGATTGGCGAACTTCAAACCACTACATATAGCAAAGAAAAACTAGAGGGTGTTCTGATGTAGGGATATAGGCCAATATCACAGTCTTTGACAGAATTCAGGCACATCTCAAAATCCAGCAGAACGAGACAAAAATCTGGCTGATGTCCAGATGTCCAGGATACAGGATTTTGTGGGGTAGAATAGAATTACAGTTTCAAGATGAACCCCAGTAGAAAGACCATACATTTTAATATCAGATGGTAGCTGTTACAGTTAGAAATCTCTACTTAAAGCCAGGCAGGAGAAAATTAACTATTCCATCTTTGCTAGTGAGGTGCTAAAAAGGACCTTCCTTCCTCCTAGAGAGTATCTCACTGCCTAGCTCTCTGGGCGTCCCTCCTCAGACTGCAGCACCCCAAGCTCCCAGTCCAGCTGCCAGACAAATGCCCTGGAGCACTTCTGCCCTGGGGTAACAACCACACCACAAAGGCAGATGGCCCTCCAAAGCACTGCTCTGGCTGAGGCCATGAACAAACTACAGCTCCTGGAGCCACAGCTTCCTGTGCAAAACACAGGATGGTGCTGGGGGCAGTCAGAGCAGAAAGACTGAAGCCTCTCAGCAGCAGTAAACTACCGCGTACAACAGACCAGCTTTTGTCATCAGCCACATATCCGTGTTTTATTCAGTCTGTTCTAATGTAGTAAAAGATGGTACTCTGCCCCATTTCATAAATTCATCCATTTTATATAACACAAAAAGCCCCACGTATGATTTTGGATATATCCCTTATTCAAGCCACCGTAATATAACAGGACTTCTGTTGCAAGATAAATGAAGTACCACTGCTCCTTCACTGTACAGTCACCTCAGTTTCATATTATTTCAGTCAGTCATGTCACCTGCCCATTAGCTGACGTTAATGCCTTTCCTTATCATGACATTTATGGTTTCCATTATTTTCTGCAGCGCTCTATCGATTTTGAGATCTATAGCTGCTACATGAATTGTCCTTCAGAGCTCTGTCATTACTCCTGCTTCTACAATAGGTACATGCCCAATGAGTAAGGATCAAATGCAGCCAACCTAGGCGTGTGAGGGCTAAAGTGAAGGTACTTCTTTTCACTCAGCTGAAATTCAGCTTCCTCAGAATTGTAAGAATACTGACATTGTAATGAATAATAAACATACTGACCATCATTATATCGATGATGTTTTCTATCACTACCAAATACCTCAGGCCTTACAGTGGCCTCACAAACTAATTTTAAAAAAAATTAAAAACATGAAACTAGAAAGCCTCCATATAGAATTAACCAGAGCAAGAATTTACAGTATAAAAAAGTGATGGTCACAATTTAAATGAGCCTATGCCAATCCAAGGCAAGACAGTTTTCGTTGCTGTCCGGACAGACAAATAGAACTTTGTTAAAGCCAGTTCTGAAGATGGGATTGTGGTGGCTCTTCTCTAGTATCTCCTCTCTAGTATGGTGTTCCTGTCTTATGGCTGAACTTGGGATTCCTTTGTTGGTGAAGGTGAGTACAACAATAAAGTTCAACACAGAGGATTTCAGTTTAGGCTTCACTGATACCCGAATCCACTTATGCACAAAAGAAGCCAGTTTTCAGAGAAGAGTCTTCTGAAATATTTCAGCTAGACCAAAATCTCAGAAAATCATAAAAGCATTCTCTCTTCCCTTAGTATTGATGGCTAAACTGGAAGCTTACATTTCCAGGCCGGCTTATGATTGTCAGGACTGAACTGGATGACTGGGTGCTCTACAGCAGATCTCTGTACCAGCAGGGTTCAAAACACCCTGTGGTATGACGCTCTCCAAAACCAGAAAGAGTTTATAGAAGAACAGACCAAGACTTGATATCCTAGCGTATGGGGTCAAGACTCTTCCTGAAGCTTCAGTTTATGTTCCTTTTGTGTACCTTCCAGGTACATTCATGTCTGCTTAGACTCATCACACTAGATGGATTCTTTTGTAAACCACAGCCTTCAGTAAGTCCTGAACTACAGTGTGTTGTTTCTTTAAAAATGAGCCTGACATATTCCCAAGCAAATCATTTTAGTGTGGTGATCTCAGTCATCCCTCTCAGAATATGGTGGTTCAAAAACATTTTCATAACACTTGTCGTACAGCCTTAATCTCATAAATATTTTGCCATCCCATTTGCTCTTGTCACACTTTATCACTGTGTAAAAGTACCATCCACCAGCAAAGAGTGGTTTATTTGCACATGCAGACAGGTAAGACGTCCATTGCCAAGGGCAGCTGAGCTGTACTCAACCTCCTTCCCCAGCCTTCGTCTACTTTGTGCTTTCAGAGAAGACCCATGCATTTAAAATGCTATCAAAAGTAAGACAGAGAAAAAATTTTGCCTTCTAAATTAACATAACTGATGATACCTGTGGTTAATAATTAAAGCAGCTCTACATGTGTGAACCCATTTCAGTACTTTTGAGCCCATTTGTTCCAAAGTACATGCTGTAAAGCTACAGAATTCTACTCCTCTGTTTCAGAAACAGTTCATCAAATTGCAATGTCAGGCCTAAATGTGGGCTTTGTTTCTCTAACAAAGTGTGGGTTTTCGTAAGAGAGCCCAGCATGGAGAAACAGCTCTCCTCAGGCACGTTTCCTGTGTCTGTCTGGCAGTGCTCACCACAGTGCTCCACCGAGAGAAAGGGAATTCTGTCATCATGTTACTGCACTAATAGAGTGTCTGCTGGCAAGCTCCAGTAGGCTCTCCAGAAATATGACACAGCGAGATAAAGCTTATACAAACTGAGAGACATAAACATAACCTACTTGTGTTAATCCTGTAAAACCACAAGTATATGACAAGAGCAGGCAGCACTACGGAGCGCTGCAGTCTGTGATTCTCCACTGCAGGTTTCTGCTCTGAAGAGACAGGATATAAATGCAGGTGTGTCTTCTGTTAGCAAGACCTTACTTCCATCCTCAAGGTAAGGCTTCTGCGTATCTCAATTAGCACCCGTACTAACTAGGCTGGTTAAGACCCACTTTCAACATACACAGAAAATAACACCACATCCATTACGTTAGCGATCAAAGCTATACAAGTTTGTAGATTGTTTCAAAGATCAAAGACAGTCTGTCAGACTTCATTACCGAAAGAAAAAAGGGACTGACTTCAAAAGGCATTGCATTGTCCTTTGTTCCCTCCTCAAAAATAATTTTGAAGATGGTGAGCCACCTCAGAGCAATCTAAATTAACAAGCTTTTTCAGTGTACCTTCTAGCTCTGGCTGCAGTTTGATCTGCTGATTCTTTTTCCTTTTCCTTCATGTCTATCCTAAGTAAATGCTGATTGTTTGCCCCACTGGCTTAATACTGGGACACATTGAGGAATAAAAATTGAAGCACTTCATCAGCCTGCTAGTTAACTAAAATTGCTCCCACTGCCTGCCCCGATTGTTTTGTCTTGCTCACTGCAATATTGTCCACAAAAGGCTATTTGAAATTATCTTTAATTAGTTTTTCTATTTCCCTGAATGAAGTGATTCTTTCAGTCAGATTCACAGAACTAATTATACTAATAGTGAATAAAAATAGCATCAAGATTAGAAGACTTTGATGCTGTGTGAGCTATAATTCTTATGGATACCTTTTTAGAGGGGAGTTTTGAAAGCATTCACATTTTTCTGACTGCTTTAAATATTTTTAAACTATTACATCAATAAATACATATATACATAAATATTACATATTTATAAACTACTACATAAGGGAATTTTTAGAATTTTCATAATTACCCGCAAGGCAAAAAACTCAGCCAGCCACACAAAGATCCAAACCTGAATACATTTTATCATACATCAACAGCAACACTAATAAAATGGTATAAAGCTAATCCCGGGCTAATTTACACTATCAGTGAGGTCTCCACCGACAGTTCCCACAGCCTCCATCATAAATAAGCTAACAGAGGGAAGCCAACAGCACTGAGAAATTTACTCAGTCTAGTGCAGGACTGAGAGAAAGTGTGGATCTTCATCCAATTCACTTTCCTACAACTAGCAGTCATCCAGATACCACTGCAGAAGTGTGCTTTTAGTTGGCCTCTAGTTGGCCTGGGATCTAGTTTTCCATTTCAGAAATTGTGAAATGGGTGACATGAATGGGTTTTTCCACTACCCTTAAATACTTAGCTAAAATGTTTAATGGACAAGGTGCTGGTTTATCACCTCTTGGGCTCTTACCTCATAGGCCATAATCACTCATCCATCTGAAGTTATCCTCTAGATATCTCGTAACATCCCCTTCTTAACATGTTATTCCTATTCCAGTTACTCTGTGGATTAATATCATTGTAAATAAATTCCCAAAAATTTACTTAAGCTGACTCCTCAGGCACAGTCAATATTAATGATGTCAAAACTATGGTGGAAATATATCTTCTACACATTTTCATTGAGAGATGTAAATGCTCGTGGGAACACTAAGATAAAATTAATGCCCCAGACAGAGTGTCCTGGACAGGCACTGCAGCAACGGAGTCCTCAACCTGCAAAACCAGGTCTGAAATGGTCTACATATGTTGTATAGTGGTACTTAAAGCAATAGGTCCACAAATGCTCAGAAGAGATAAGGAAAATTAGAAAAGCATTCAACCAAGCTGTTCCTTTTTCTTTCCTTATCCTTGAATGTTTTCTTTCACTTAGCATTTAAAACTTCTAGTTTTGCACAGGCATGAAAACAGCATTGGTGTGAGGAGGGGAGGTCTCTCTCAAGTCACCAGAACACCCTTCTTAATAAAAATATTTTGTTGCATAATCTTTTAGACTACATAGATCAACTAAATCTGGTTCCTGACCACTCCATATTACACTTCTTAATGGTTTTTCCCATGCTAATCCCTGAAGTATCTTCTAAAATTTGAGAGGCATAAACTAATTAGCAAGGCTAATAACAAACAGCCAAAATGTGAAACTGCAAACAGTGCCTGAACAGAGATTTTTGGTCTTTGACTGCTTTTTGCCTACTTTAATAGCCCAAGCTTTGTTCTTTTTCAAGTGTTCACATGGAGATACACCCATAAGTACTTATATATANAAATTCACTTTTATTCCTGATTACACGTGACATTTTTTTAAAGGACATTTGTGGAATAATAACTGTGAGCTGCAAACGTGAGTAGTGTGGAGTCCCCAGCAGGCGCGGCAGAGTGAGGAGGCAGGCTGCAGCACATGGCATTCTCCAGGCTTCCTTCATAGCGTGCCCGTAGCAAACCATGTCAACTGTGCAGGACTGCGCTGGTCTCACAGGCAACGGTGGTTTCTGACAGCTGCAGATTCAGACCTCGAGACTGTGCAGTATGCAAGAAGGTAATCTCTTTGAGTGTCAGGACAAAATGAACTTGGAAGTCTGCTAGTTGGGATTTCTTGGCGTTAATATACTCAAAAAGACAAGACATAATTTTAAACTCTTCACAGCTGTCTCGAGGCCAAACAGTGAAATTTTATCCACTTCTAATCACTTCTAGATCTGCTTCCTCACAAAAATCATAGACAGAATCAATAAGAACAGAACAGCAACAAGTGTGGGATTTAATTTCTTCTCTGCATTTACAAACACACAGACACACGTCTGTCTTAAGAGGTCTGTGATTTGGCCTCAGGTAAGGGAAAGCAAATCCAGGATTTAACTTCTTCATGTCCACACTGTGAATTTTATTGTTAAACCTTGAAAACAATGGTGAAAACTTCTCTCTATAATGGGCAGCATCCAAAATTCAGGCAGTCCGCAAAAATTTTCCTGCCTCAGCCTGCATAAAGGGCAGCTTCTCGTACAAGGATGATATGAGGCTGCTCTGCTGCAGTTCATGGCTCAGAAAGTCACTTTGAATGCTGAAAGTGACCTTGACACTAAAACTTTCAAGGTAAGAGCATGGTCTTCTGGTTTGTGAAATATAGGAACTAGTGGATTCTTTTTTATATATGTTTCAAAAAGCGTGAAATTCTTTTATCTTGTCCAATTTATTTCTGGGTCCCTTTGCATATAACACTGGTTTGCTCACTGAAAAGGATGAGTGCAATCAACCATATGATCTAGGCAACCTTAATGATTTTGCTGCATAGCCTGGACCAATGACTGGCTATGCAATTAGTGAAAACAGTTCAGTAAGTGCTTAAGAGCCATTGAATTGAGAGCACGACTTAGATATTTATTTCTCTGGAAGAATATGTCTCAGCTCTTTTGAAAGAGTTGCACGTGAACCTAGTCTTATGAAACATTCTAAAATAGGATGTTTTCTTGATTTAAGATCTAGCTTTTGTCTTTCATGACAATAAAAGCAACAGAGAGTTAGAGCTGAACAAAGACCGAGTTTGGACAGCAATACTCATAAAAACCATCTGCACAAAGGAAGTATTGTTTTTGCTCCCGCTTGCCCTATCCTTTATTTCATTTTATCTTTTCCCACTCACTTCTCTAGCTAGCTGGCCTGACTGTTTAGAAAATACCTGACTTTATATATTGCCATCTTCAGGTTTTACAACAGTTCATTATACAAACAATGTTCAATTCCCAAATACTCGCAGTGTTCTTGAGGACCACAGGCAGTTTGTATTCATCAGCGCAGAGCAATGAGCAGAATCCTAAGCTAATGGCCACCTTGCTCATTACACACAAGCTGGCTGAATGTAGCAGCCTCGTGGGAGCAAACGCTATTTGCTGCCTGTTAGATAAAGCATTAAAACATGATTCTAGTTAGTAAAGGGCATTCAGATGCCACACAAGGGACACTGTACACCTGCACATGTGAAATAGTCTCCTATAAAGAGGTACTCACAGGTTTTTTTTAAACATGAAACTGCTTCAGGAAGAATATTGTTATTGGTGAAGGCACAGGAGTAAGTAAGGGTTTATATAGAAATTTGTTTCAAGGTCTACAGCAGCTTCAGAGCCAGGGCACAAGCAATTCTGTGATTCACCCAGGGGTCACAGTACCATATTTTGGTGCACTTGGCTTTATGCCATACAAGTAAATGTTGTTTCCCTTTACTTTCCATTTGTGCAGAACAGCCTGGGTGGGAGCTTCCTCTGGGAAACAAACTCCTTGCAGTTTCTGGGCACAGGAGAAAAAAGCTACTTTTCTCCAAAAACATCTTAGAAACACCAGATGCTTGAACAGGAAATGCCATAAACAAGGACTTTGTCTACTTGGAGACACAATTGGGAGCAAATCATCACAGATGTGTTCTGGATGGCAGACAGAGGTAACACTTGCCATAAAATGTCTCTTTTTTTCCTATTTAGGAAAATATTTCTAACGAGTCCTTTAATGTGACTCTTACTAGAAGACCATTGTTTGGCTCTTCATGACGGTAAATATGGTCCTGTCATGCAACACACATGAGGTTTTTTGACAATTAAAAATAATGAACCTTGGATTGAAAAATATGTTGAAAATAGTTTTAGAGACAAGCCAGTTGGCAGAACATAACCATCAGAAAATATCGCAAAAAATATTTCACCTACCCACACAATCTCCCTGTGAGACTGTTCTGGGAAAGATGTTACACACTGCTCCACAATTTGGTGATAAAAGTAAAATAGTGGGGTTCAAAAGACCCTGTGGAAAGATTAGTAGAGGAGGAAAATAACAAAAGCCGAAGTGAGTTGGTTGTTTTTGTGACCCTTATAACTTATGGCTTGTACAAAGCTAGGCAGGAAGGATCGGGTGATCTCAGAATAATTCTATGTGCTTTAATTTTCATGAAATTCAGCAGTTTATTTCACCAATCTAACGCAGTTCATTAATGCAGAGACATGTCCGAACAGCTAAATTTAATATAACATAAGATGCAGTAACTTTGCTGATCATTTGTTTACTTGAAAAATGCATCTGTCTTAGGTGCCTGTTAATTTTTGTTTCCTTCTCCTTGTCTGCGGCATTGCCTTGAACCTGAAGAAATGAATGGGCTCTGCAGCACCCTGACCAGACTATCTGGGAGATCCGAGAGGCAAACAGACCTGGCACTTGGGGTGTAAAGACCAGAAATGGCACCAAAAACCAAAAAAGCCAAAGTGCAAGAGTACAGTTCCCACAAAAACCTTGTTGCAGGCTCACAGTGGTCACTGTTACATGATCAATAGTCAGATTTTGACCCTAGAGATGTATTGCTGCAGAAGAAGTGCCTGGACTGGAGCAAGTGGTTGGGTTTACGTTGTAAATAGCAGCCTCCCCACAGACAAAGTTACTACTGAGTTCAGCAGACACTCCAGGCACATCTTCCTTCATACATCAGGACAGTACTGTACTATTTCAGATAGCATTGGGATAACAGTTTTCAGACGTGATAATAGTTTTCAGATTTTCTTTTAAGCCATGAAATACCAATTCTTTGTTTTCCAAAATTAACATTTTTTTCTATATAATCATCAGGAATAAAATCAATAGATGACGTTCTAAAGAAAAAATGCAGATAAGAGCTAAAAAGTTCTCTAATTTTCTCAGCATTATCAGTAAAATAATTCGTGGTATTCTCATTCATTAAGGTAACCCAGGACTTCTCATTATAGGGCTCTACCTGTTGCTTAACACTGTCTATATATGCTCAGGATGAAGTTTCCTATGTGATTTCTAAAATTTAATTTGAGCTACAGAATAACCAGTTGTATTTTCTGCGTAGAGAACAGTAAAAGACTAATTGCTTTGTCCATGCTGAAACAAAATAAATTTTGAAAAAACAGTATCTATTAATGTGCTCAGAGACTGACGTAAGTATACTGCAAAAAGAGCTGAATTCAAGTTCCCCAGGCAACCACCACTTTGGCATCTTCTAACCCAGTTTCCCACTTACTTTTCCCTTAATGTCACTATGAGACAGCAAAGTACAAAACACATACACAGCGTTTAGCACAGGGTATTTCGCCTTACAGTTTTCTTGAAGCAGAGGTGTATTTATAAGTGATTGGAGGCTTGGGGGCTTGGTTAACTCACTGCTGGAGGCCTATATCTGGATTTGAAGTCTTAATAGACTGCTAGTGCACAGTAAATCCACATGCAAAGGCCAATTTGAAATTCATAGTTATACTTCAGCTTGTGAAGGCAGTACATACAGTGTCTTGGGCAGGTTGTATCAAAAGCTTCAGCAGGCATAAGGGCAATTTTGATGGGCTTTTTTCTGACGGACATTTTGTCCCACAGCAGAGTGGGTAAGAAATGGAAGAAAATCCCACTGCCATTTCTTGTTCATTAACTCTAAGGATGAACAAAATAGCAGAACATCTCACACAACAGCAAGCCATGGAAATTAACCTAAAATTTATGCAGAATATCGAGAAGAAGAGAGTATTGGCAAGGTAAGGAAAAAAGAATCTGATGTTTGCAAGTGAGTTTGACTTGATCTCAGAGAAAAGTGACATGAGAAAAATGCGGGTCTTTGCACTTGAGGGATGTGAACAACTTCTAAGTCCTGTATCACCAGCAAGATTTGGTTGAAGGCAACTCAGAGAAGCAGAGAGATAAGGCTAGACAAAGCTTTATCCTGAATCTCTAGGTAAGCCGGACTCTGGAGGCTGATCCACACAACAGAGTGTGCTCTTTGTCCCACTACTTGGAAGAACTGGCTTTTATTTACTGAGCAGAGACCCTACTTGATCACACCATCATGTTGTCAAGCAAATTGCTCACACGAAAGAGGGAACTAGGATCCTAGTTTTTAATTCTTCCACCCAATCACCCCCAGAGAAAAAGGGATCAGGTCTTAGGAATTGGCTTCAAAAATTGGAGGCAGCCTGAAAGGAGCTGGCCATGGAGTGGCACCACCATTTGGCAGCACAGGTGCTGTTTATAGCAGGGAGGCACTGGCAGCTCCTTGGCATGCTCCTCATACTGCAAGTCTGTGCATGTGCACTGGGCTGCCTTTACAACTGGAGCAAGATGCTAAATCTGTCATTTTATGTCTCTGACTTGACTCCAAATGCTGTCTGCTGGCAAATGCTGACACACAATGCCTGAATGAGGGCTCTGTGGAGTGTGCACTTGCGTGGTCCGGTCCACCCATCTCATGTTTCAGGTCTGATGAGATTTGGAACAGTCTTTCAGGAGCTATAGGTGTTAGATGAGATGATAACTCTCATCAAGCACAGCTGGGAAATCTCCATTTTAGGATCCATATAAGAATTATCAATCAACAACTGTTCAGACTATCGCAAAGGCATTTTGTTCATGCTCTTTCACACAAAAATATACATATTTCCTCCTGCCTCCGGGGGTCTCCTAAAAAAATTATAAAAATAGGAGAAAACCTTTCACAATGGGCTCATTGTGACTGATGTGCTACTAAAGTGTAGCAGATTGAAACTGCATGGCATGTTGTGCCATAATGTCTGTATCTGGATTATTCCCTCTTTCAGCAGCTATCAAATATGGTTTTATCTTCTTTTTTTTAAAGTAGTTTTCGCTGAGTGAAAGTAATACAGTCCCTCTGAAGCTTCTGAGGCTTATAAAAAAAGGTACTTTATTTTTTCATTTGTGTGCACACACTTGGGGTTCCTATGGTTTGTGCTCAATCAGTAAAACTGAATGGAAATAAAAATGAAAAATGAAAGATGTAAAGCTCACAGATTTATTTTTATCTTGAGAACCTTCAGGAAGGAAGATTTTTCAGCCTCTAATCTTAATGATACAGCAGTTAGGAGTGATTTTTCTCTATGAGCTTTACACATTAATTAAGCTGTATTGTATAATTTTAGTTGAACTAGTCCTTGTTACTGCCACCTCTGTGAATCTTCCCTTCAAAAAAAAGTATTCTAGTTGCAAAACAATGTCTGATTTAAACAAGGTAATTAGAAGAGTCAGCAGTCTACATGAGAATAGCTGATTTTATAGTCTATTAAGAGCAAAATCTTTTGCAGCAAAGTCCTGATCTGTTTATAAAATAAGTGTTTTGAAAGAAGGGATTACTTTTAGATTATTTTGTGTGGGTATCCTAAATGCTCAAATGCAGGCACAGATGGTCTACATAATAGTTACAAATATACAACAAAACACAGTTCAACATATGTGCATTTATTGTCCAGATTTTTTAGGCTGTCAAATAGTTTGCAAACAGTATTCAGCACATCTCTCCAACATCCTAGTACTGTGAGGTGACTGGTGCTGCATTTCTCCTTTTACTGAAATGACAAGGTCAAAATGTTCCATTTTATGTGAATGCTCAATATAAGAGAACTGAAACCTTATTTCAGAAAGTACTTAGTGTTCTATAGAGCCTCGTGTTGAAAGCCCAGTTCAAGGATCCTCTTGCAATTTAAAGGTCTCTGTCAAGCACAGGGAACAGGTGCCAATCATCTGTGAAAAATGTAATCTAGGTCCCCATGGCAAAGGCTGAAACAGCCACATGTCTATTGCAGCCCTTCCTGTGAGAGGCTCCTTTCCTTCCCTCAGCCAGCCTCACTGCACAGCCTGTCTGGACTCTGCAGCAAGGCACACACGGCTCCTGCATGAAACAAATTTTTTAGCTACATACTCTCTGTACATGGGCTAATCTCAATTAAAGCAGCCATTCGAAATCCTTCCTGCAGTTCATAACTTTTCAGCTTTTCAACTCCTGATGTGGTCTGAAATAGGGTGCAGCCTAAACATTCTTTGTGTCACATGCCACTGCTTACTGCTCTGCACCATGGCAGTCTGATGACACAGCTAAAGGAAGCATCACTTTACAGGCACACAGCAGTAGCTGCAGCAATGGCTAATGTTGTCTACGACTCCCCTCATTCTTCTACGAGCAGCTTCCTCCCTTCTCCTGCCATTGCACCGCTTGGCTCCACAGTGCATTGGATCACCTGTCTACCCTGGAGCCTTTGAAAGAACCATGCATCTCTATTTTACCCGTTTTCCTGACCTTTTCATAACTACAACCATGTGCTAACAGTTACAGGACATCAACCTCAAACTAATTTTTTTTCGAAGTTCTTTGATTGTTTGTGTTGAACTAGAAGCAACGATACGAGGAGTGATTCCAGACCTCCTTGGTACAAATTCTCTTCAATCAAAAAGAGGAATTTAAAAATATTCATATGGACATTACAAGAAAGATGAGAAATAGAAATTAGGTGTTTTATTGCTCCCATATTCAACACACAGCTTTCCATTCTGAACGCCCTAAAACAGAAATTACAGCCTGAATGCAGTATTCTGCTTTACACTACTGCAAAAAACAGGGCCTCTGAAAAAATAAGTACTCAAAATATCAGCAACCAGTGGGCCACTTTGGTGACCCACAACCCTACAATACCCAAAGCTATAACTATGGTTGCAACCAGCTGTTGGCTTGATTGCATTTCAAAGAGACATTCAATACTCCTACTGGATTTTCTTCTACAAGGGGCATCTAATGCACATGCTGCCATTTTACTTATGTTGTCCTCATTGGTGTGGCATGGTGGGACACTTCAATCACGTTAGAATAGGAATGCTCAGTTTTTATGGGGACTTGTAACACGGGCTTTTTATTTGGGCCAATTGTTTTCGTTCTGTCCTATAGTACTGATGGGAGTTCTCTTCTCTCATGTTCTTCATAGATAGGTGCTTCATTTCATATATGCCTGAAGCCATCTTTACTACTGGGAAATATGTTTCCTACATGAAAAATCCTGTTGAGACTGGAACAAAGACAAATCAATCATTCCAGAGATTGGAAATGGATGTTGGAAGCAGAGTTGTGTAAAATTATGAATTCCAAGACCGAGCGAGTAAATCCAGCCTCCAGTTTATCTAGCAAGTCTTTGCATCTCTGAGTCTGCACTATCATTTGGGTTCAAGCCTCCACAGGGTTACTGGAGCAATATCTCCATCCATATATAAAGAGCCTCAAAGTGGTTTCCTCTCATGACGATTTCTCCTCTGAGAACATACACTGTTTTTCTGTCTGAAATTAAACAAGTTTACAACTGCGTTCCAGGCAATTAGCTGTTTATTAGTTAAAACACTTCTTTGTGAATTTTGTGCCAAGTAATGCACTACACAGTGACACAGACAACAGACATGAGATCAGTAGCACCCATTCAGCATCTGTGGAGTAACAGTTCCCAAGATAAAAAAGGGATCAGTTCACGACAGTGATGCAAAAGAAATGCATGGAGAACATCCCAAATTTGAAAGCCTGTGGTACAAAGCAGTTACCAAAGAGTAAGAAATCTGCTCTCTGAGCACAGTGGTGTTCAGAGGTCTTTGCTGCTTCTCATTTTCTTGTTCTTGCTGAATCTGTGATTATACAACGAGGATTCCATTTAGAAAGAGAATTATATACGCCTTCTTTCCCACTAACACCTCAGCCACAATGAATCAACTCTTCATCCGCATAACTCCAAACCTTCCTCAAGGTCTACAGTAATTCAATAAAAAGATAAAAGTAGAATTATCAAGACACTAACCACTGTGAAGCCCTGCTCACATTACCTAGGCCATTTGCTCTGCAGCTGTTCAAATCTCATCGCTCTCTTTTGGTTTCCACCATTTCAATTATACAAGCACACATTCTACACACCCTGAAGGGTACCTACCATACTAAATACTGACATACTGAACACCACGAATATAGTACCTCTTCACACCAATGCCACTCAATACATTTGCAAAATTGCTCTTAACTTGACAAGCAAGCAAGCAAAAAAAATCAACTCCAAAAAGTCTGCACTTAAACTGGTAACGTGCCTCCCCTATTATTTCTTGTGCATTTTTTTAACATACACTTTCTACAGCTTAAAAAAATAATTACTTTCATTCTTGAAGCAATTTGGGAAAGGTATTTGCAAAACAGTAGGATTGCAAGAAGACAGATTATTTTTAACAATGAAGAAATTTGCGTTAACTGATTAGCTATGTTTATGTCTTCCAAACACATAGGATTCTATTTACTGACCCTCTGAACCTTGAATTTTTGATGACTTAAAATTTACAGAAACATTTCATTTTCTTGCCTACCACTGATAATACTGAATAAGTTGTACCTAGCATAGGAAAAAATGAGATCATTCTGGAAAATGACAACTGCTTTTTCTTACATTTCAAGATAAAAAATACAACAAATGCAAATTCTTGTTTAGCATTTGACCATTTTAGTCGAAGTAGGAGAGCAATTTTCTTTACTTCTTTTTTAATAGGAAATGGGAAGGTAATTTAGAAATCTCTGCTTTTACTGAAACCAATGTGCAGCATCTTCTTTATTTAGTCACTGCTGATTAAGTTCACTCTGGCTAAAGTATGAGTCACTCACCACTATAGAAATTTTTGTGCTCATGTGTTACATGAAGCAGAATAGAAAGAAGAAATTGTCCAAAATATCTTTAACACTTTTTATTTGCAAGACATTAAACTACAGTCAAGCCGAAGGAATTGACAGCAATGTTGAGTTGAATATATACATTTTATAACTTGTACCTCAGGCTGGCATTTAGCCTGTGTGCTCCTGACTCCAGACAAGATTTCAAACAATACCAAGTAATCATGAAAGAGGACTACATTTTGTGAGAACCTCAAGTAATTATTACACCTAGTTCTTCTAATTTTTGAAGAATTGATATAGTGTCCTCTCTTATTTTTGTAGAAGCAGAGGAGTTAACAGCATGAGGTGTTCTTTCTGTTTCGGGTATCAATCCAGACAAAGATTGTTTCAACATACAGCTCACTCCCTTTGAATAAAAGACCATTAAACTTTACTTCGCTGACCTCATAAAAAGTCTAAAATCGGGGATGTTAAAGTCTAAACAGTGTCTGACTAAAGCATATTTCCTAAACAGTCTTTCAGTTCAGAGCCAAGAACAGCAGGATGGGGAGTATTAGAAAAGAAACACCACTTCAACAGCTTCTCCAAGTGACTCATCCCCCTCCCTCAAAGAAGACACAAATTCCCCTTACTTCCTACTTGAATTTGTCAGACTTTTGGTTCCAGACATTTGCTCTTCCTACTGGTCTGTCCCATGAGGGTTAAGAACTCTGCCTTTTCTTCTCAGGAAGCTGCTGTTCTCTCTTATTATGTTGTTTTCTTTGATGATCTAGATGTACTGAGGTAAGGGCTCTCACATTAACACATTTTACATTACACACTCCACCACATTCCAATGGATTTTTGTTCTGTTGTTCCTTATTCCTTAATTCCTTTTTCAGAACAGAACTACAGAACTGTGTACAATACACAGTGTTCCATAACCAGGCATACACTTCCCATTTTCTCCCACCCAAAATTACTCATTTCAGAAAAGCGCTCACAGATGTTTTAGGGATGGAATTACTCACTGACAGTTCCTTCTGAGTTCATGTTGTCTGCGACATCCAGATTTTTTTCGAAACAAGTTCAGTTTGGTTCTTTATTCTTTTTTTTTTCCTTTGGAATACAGTAATTATCTGTAATTAAATCAAATCTGCTGAAATAATATAAAATAGGGTCATTAAATCCAATTTTTACTTTTCTTACAGTCTCTATCACCTTACAGTGAACAATTTTTTCACCATAACTTTTTTTATTTTTAGGTAATAAATCCTACCTAACACTTTAATCAATCTAGTGCATAATCCAACAAATCTACTAGAAATACCACTATTCAAGGTGATTTTATGAGACATCCACTTTCTGACTTTGAATTTATTTAACACACACTTGATTAACTGATATTATTTTAGCGTCCTTTTAAAAATGGAATCTCATTGAATGAATGTCATTCAGACAGTAATTATGAGGTTGCCTTAACCTACCAAAGTTATAATCTGCTTGAACAAGACCTGTTTTCCACAGAAAAATGTGGAACTCACTGCATTATAGTTTTGTTTAATCAAATTCAGCATCAGGCCTTTCTATTACAGTGCCTAAGGCTGAGCTCAGCTTAACAAGTTTCCCACGCTATGCCTGTCTACTTCAAATACCTCTCAGAAGTGTTACAATCTTCCACATTTATTAGATATTAATGTTAGCAAGAAAGACATCTTAACCAGTGGTATTAGACTGTAGCAAATTGTCCAGGTTTTCTGTCTGAAGAGTTTATCTTTAAACACTTTGTTAATTAATATCCTCCTTAGTGGATGAGAAGGCAGTATGTCATCCTCATGTGATAGGGGCACATCAGCTAATTTATTTTCAGATACAGAAGAGAAATGGTTATGAATACTTGTCTCTTCCCTGCATTGTCTTTTTAGCACCCCCGTATATAAATGAACTTTGCCATCCTTTGTCTGTTATATATGGGATATTTTAAATATTTTTGTGTTCTTGTCCTTTTTAAAACAATTATTCTAGACTCCCTCAAGAGTGTTCTATACAACACTAATTTTTAATGTTTTACAGTAATTCATATTTCTCCTCTTAGATATTGCTTTGATTGTTTTAACTGAAAATTTTATTTCTTCACTGAAACGGAAGGCCTCCATTAATGCTGTGCTCTTCCTCAAAGACACAGTATTGCAGTTTTTTCTCTTCCCCATAAAATGTAAGATCAAAACTTTTACTCACATTTTTCCATCTGAGTTTTATTTATAGTTGTACTTATCTTTGATAAATAAGTCTTTTTATTACTTAAAGTAAATATTTGACTGCTTGGTGTCTTCCCTTTTCCTTGTAATAAAAGCAAACAGATAATAATGATTGATTTAAAAACTACCAGGCAAATTCCAATCCAGTCATAACATTATCTTAATCCATCAATTTAGGGCTGTAAATGTGACAAACATATTCATATTTTATCATTAGAGGAAGGAAAACATCATCAGTAATTGCTATAGACTTCAATGACTTGATACAATGATTGTTTGCATCTCTCCTCCAAACTGAAATTTCACAGTAACAAAAAAGTCTCATTTTCAAGTGCTGGAAACAGTGCTCGAAGAGCAACTTTCCTTTTTTGTTCTGACTCAACAATCATTAAATATATTCAGAATTCCAAAATTTAGACTATAATATTCAACCATATTTATTACAGCTCTACCTTATATTTTTATTGGTATATTGATTACATGTAATCAAGCAATGGTATTTCATCGCAACACCATACTCCCCTAAGTGTATCTTTAAACTACTTCAAATGTCCTAATTAGAATTTAGCCAACAAACTTGACTGGCTTGTAATGTCTCTGTACCAACAAATAGTTCCAAACAGGTATTAGGAAAAAATTTGTCACCAGTTGAATTTACAAATTCCTCTTGCCTGTTGTTATGGTATTTTTATTTCTATTTTTTGTATGCATATTTTTTCTTTAGTTGCAATTAGTCAAAATTGAATAAAAATTTATGGACAATATTTTTTCTACTAATTGAATTTTTTTCGTTTAACAAATTGGTTTGCCTCCTAGTCTATGTCAGACTTGCTGCTCTAGCACTCTTTCCTTCTAAACTAGATCATTAAGGCTGTTTCAAGTAGTCTCCAGATGACTCTAGATCACTCTAAAATGTAGACCATAATCCCAAGTCTTCAAGAATAATCATCAGAATGGATATTTGAACTTCTCGGTGTTTCCTACCTTCTCTCTTTCTCAGAAAAGAAAGTTGACCACTTTCTCTTTTGCTGTCCTTCGCAATTTCAAGGCTATCTGCAGACAGCAGTGTGCAACTGTCATGCAATTTGCTCCTCCTTAAATAATCAATTTGATTAAATTTGCTGAATACTCCATAATCAGGCCTAATTGTGCAAGTATAATCTAAGACTTTTGCTGAAGAGAAATTCATATTCCTACTGCAAAAAAGTCCTCTTCTGAATTTTCAGTATTTTTGGTAACAAATCATCAGGCATTTCAATATTAATAAGTTTGTTGTATCATCAGGTGTTTATTTTACTCAGAGGTTAAATCATGGTGCATTTACAAGAATAAATATTCCTAGCCAAGCTGAGCAAATTCTGGTTGTCATTTTTATCACCAGAAATCTCTAGCCTATTAATTTAGTCTTAACTATTCACAGTCACTTTAGTACAATTTTATTATTTTTTAAATCTACCCATGGCAATATCTCTCTAACCTTTGTTTCCTTGAATATTGCTTTGCACCAGAATTTGCATTTTCTAAATAAACAGCGTCTCCTGCAGCTCCTGGCACAACTTGCTCTTTGCAAACCAAAGCTTTGGTTTGTCTGTGTTTCAGAACAAAGAACACCACAAAAACTTTAGGAGACCCACTAGGAGCATATTAAGAGACATCTGCAGGATCAGAACAGGACAAGAGTATTCAAAAGAAGCTTTCTTCCTAGTGACAAACATCAGTCAGAAAGCATGTTTCTGACAGAAAAGGCTCCAATTAAACAGGCTTTCTGCAAGTAAAGAATTAGTAGGGAAATAACTGTGAGATAAATTACAACACCAGGTTGTACACTACACAGATGCTAAACATAAAGAAATAGTCCCAACCAATACCTGCTGTTTAGTAGATCACTAAAACTACTGTGAACACTTGCAAGAAACAGAAGTCATCAATCAGGCCTGCCGTGTTTTCCAGGGGTCTATGGTGCCCAGAGCACGGCACCCTTCATCCGGGCGAAGAGCAAAGTGGAAACAGCAGTGTCTCTGATATCAGTGAAGTTCTGATAGATAAAAACATAACAGAAGAGAAAATTTTTCTTGAAAATACCCTTATTGAGAGCAGTGAATGATCCTCCTGAACTCATCTGTTTCCCAAATACATTAGACTAATATTTATCAAAGTACGATCTGAAATGTTACCATCTCTGAAACTTATTTTACCGGGAAGAAATACAAGGCATAGAAAAGGATACATGGGGATCCTAATATTTTAAGATTTCTTCAATTTGTCTGAAACACCTGGGTACCACATATCTGTAGTTATCTCTCTACTAGGTGCCTCGACCAAACATTTTCTAGATAGAGAAGACAGTAAACATATTTACCACCTTTCTGGGTGAATTTTGTGCTTTCATTTTCATTGCTTTCAAATTACTCATTTCTTAATCACTCTGTTTCTTTTTCACCCCATACGAAAGAGTCAAACCAGGATGTTAATTTCAGAGGTCTTTAAGAGGTGCCACTGCAGAAAATAAAATCCTGAGTACTGGTCCTCCTTTGCCACAGGCTCGGATCTCTCACACACGTGCAAAGTGGATGTGAAGTACTGTCATACACAACCAGAGAGAGTGGCCACACAAGCAAAACTGGAGACAACTTGCAGCCTTTGAAAATAGACAGCCTAAATACTGCTGAAACTCCGCAATGAAAAGCAATTTTCCTTCCCTCTGGAAGATCTCTACCACTGGGACCATGCTGATATTACTGCTGATCAGACATCCATTCCAACAATTTTAGCCTACCAGCAGTGTTTTGGTCCTCTGCCATAAAACATTGCACATGTAAAATAAATTTCCCTGCAGCTCTAAACATGTATTTCACCCCCTCATAATTTTATCATTACTTCTTTCTCCTTGTCTTTTCTCACTCATTTTTCACCTCCCAACCATATCCGAGCAAATTAAAGTGGAGTTTGTTTCTGCACAGCAGAATTCTTCTTCTTTGACAGTCGTTCTTTAACCCAGCAAAGATTTTAATCAGGCTTTTGAAGCAATAGGGTTGAATGTAAGCACACCTTCAAGTGAGGAGCACTTTTCTAATAAATGTAGAAAGTAGGCCATGAGTGAAATAAAATACATTAACTTTAAAAAGGATCATTCTTCTTAGGTTGGGGTGCCATGTATATACGTGTGTCTAGCACTCTAATACGCATTCATGATGAAAAGACGTTTGCCTCATCTAGGATTTGAAGCAGGTAATTTGTGTATTTCTGCACATGAAGAGTCTGAAACACTCAGTAGACCTCACTATGATGACAGTTGCCTTTTTTTTTTCAGAGGAACTGATAGGCTATTAGCCAGGGAATAGTGGAGCCTGTAGTCTCTTTTAGTTTACTTTGAAAGTGTGACCTCTGAGTTTTAAGTTTTATGTGTGAACATCTATCTCTCACAAATCAGCTTCAATTGTGAAACAGTTTTCCTCTGCGTATACGTAGATAATGAATTCTTCCTGTTGCAAAGTGACCTCTAGAGTCTGAGAACTCAGTTTCATTTCAATTTGTGTCAATGAAATACTTGACAAATTGCTCTATTTAGAGTCACGTATATCCTGGATTTCAGTGCTGAGCTCTGTGCTACCCCTCTGACAAAGATAAATCAGCCTGTAAGGTTTGCCCTGTATCTTCATGTCATGGCTGCAATTACAGATGTGAGTCCGAAGTGTAGTCTCTGAACAAAGCAGGATGCATCACAGTGACACACTATTTACTTTCACAAAGATAGAAGGCATTAAGCTACTTGAAGATTTTAGATCTTTAAACAGAACATGAGAACTAATTAAGGAAAACCAAACAGTTTAACTATGTAAGTGCATGTAGATTTTCTAGGTAAGGGCATACAGATTTTTTTTGTGTGTGTTCTTTTTTTCTCTTTAAATGAATACTAGTTAGATTCACTGTCAGCTCAGTTTAGCTTTGAGGCTATTGATTTAAGACTCTCCACAACATAAAAAGCATTTCTGGAGGAAAGCCATGTCTTGGCTTCTTTTCTGACTCTGCAGGATTCTCCTGGAGAAGCCATAATCCAATCTTATTTATTAACCAAAAAAAAACACAATAAAAATTGTGTACTGTGGTTCCGAAGGCAAAGCCTTCAACACAGAGATGATGAAATCATGGGCTTATGACTTGCCCTTCCATATGCTGCACTGATACAGGCCAATGATTCTTGGAGCAGCTGACACTTGTTCCTTTTCTCCTTGCTCCTAAATTATTTCAGCTTCACCTGTTCCTTTCTCAAATTAGCCCTAAATCATTTTTCATTTCTAGGTTTATGCCAACAGTAATAATTGTACCAACTGGTATCTAGACCTGAGATCAGTGGGCCATTCCTTTCTGAAACAGTGTGTTCTTAATTTCTTTGAGTGGAATCAAAGGTTTGCAAAATTATCGAAAAGATTCAAAAAGAATCAGCAGTTTTCCTCAGCAATATATATGCAGTGTACAAACATATACTATCATGTATCTCAGGATTGGAAAAGTATTTAATGTCAGATCCACAAAACTGAGTGATCAAACAAAACCACAAAAAAAGTGTGATTAGATTAATTAGAAATGGTCTCACTCTAAAATCCACAGTAAGACTATTACAAAGTTGTTAAAGCTTTCAAGTACTCTCACATGTAAAAATTGGAATATTTCACTGAAGACCTTTTCTCTTTTTAACAATTTTTTATCATGTTAAGTTCTTACTGACTCTAAAGCCATCTACAAACTTTACCTTGACAATATCAGTTTAGGTCATATACACAAATTACTAGTTAAAATTACAGTTAAGGTTCATGTTTTATAACAGTTGAATACTTCTGTTCAGTAAGAGAAAGAAGGCAGATACATGCATGGTTTGCATGCTTCTAACTGAAAGTGAGAAAATAAATCTTTACTCTTCTGGTGTTTGTGAAGACCAGAGGATGCAGAGTTTGCAGTGTAGTGGTATGTAGTCCACTTGCACTTTTCTATTATCAATTATATTTACTGGGAGAATAAATTTTTGTCTTTTTTTTCTTTTTTAGAGTCTTCTCTTTTTTATTAACATCTGTTTTCCCTACAGGTAGCTGTTACTCCACATTTGCAAAACAGTCTCCTTCTGTTCTGATCTTCAGTATTACAAAACAGTGGATTCTAAACTTTCCATTAATGGCTTTTAATTCAACTCTCACAAGTCCTTCATTGCTGTGTTCATTAAGAGCTGAACACATCTTAAAACATGGAGTAAGTCTCATTAACTGAAGGTTACAAAAATAATTCAGTTTCCTCTATCATTTATGATTCAGTGTGACTAAAACACATCAGCCACAATTCAGAATCTCTACGACTTTAAGACAGTTCATAATGAAAAAGCCCTAACCAGCTCCTAAAAATAATTTTCAGTAGACAAGATTAATAAGAATCTCTTGTTTATTTATATCCAAGCTTTATGTTTATAAAAGAACTGATGATTAGAATTTTCCATGTTTGCTTTTAGGGACTGGTATACAGCTACTAGTAAAAAAGTGTCCCTACAGGCTCTGAAGAACTGAGACAAACTGATGGTGAAATCCATGTCTTACTCATCTACAAAGAAATCTTAGAAAAAACTCATAGCAAAACTTCGATATATTCTAATCCACCTTCTTCAAGGACATTTTGAAAAATATGAGCACCATTACAAGTAATATAGCTGATATTATTTTTCAGGGGGAAAAAAATCACCACAACCCCCACAGAACCATGTTTTCTGTAAGCACAAGTGTTCAGCCTCCTCGTATATAGCCACAGTAAATCAGAGCAGATTTTTATGCAGATTGTGTTAGAAAATGAAAGGAAGAAAAACTGAATTTGATTCCATGCTTGCTTTTGTATTTTTAACTGGGGGTTGGATTGAAAATTTTTTAAGTGATATTGAAGTAAAATTAAGAAAAGACAAGATGTCATATGCAGGATCACTAATCAAACACAGCCCAGATAATATGCACCATGTCTTGCTCAATGGGAACTAATTACTAGAACATTAGCTTTGCAGTGTTTAAACAACCATTTCATTATATTTTTTTCTACACTGATTAAATTTTCTCAGCATTTATAATGCATCATTACATCTGCTTTGTGCACAGATAATGCACAGCATAGCTGCTCATTAAAACTTCACTGTTCTCCTTCATAATTTTAAATAAATGTAATTTGAATCATTTGCATAAAGTTTTTAAAAGAATTGCTAGTTCTTTATTAATGCTGCACCTTAGGTGTGAAGTGACTAGACTTGCCATGTGCCAAAAGCAGAGTTTTTTCAGTTTCAAGGCCTCAGGGAGCTACACATGCCAGAGGTAAATAATAGTAAGATCTAGTCATGAATATTGGTATACTACAGCAGCCCACAGCCAAGCATGGTATGAGCATGTGACCTTACTGCCATTCTCCTTGTTGCTAGGGCATTTTGTCTCAGGTGTGCAGTTAATGGACAAAAATTCAAATGTCAGTCTTGTGGTTCATAATAATCTTCATGGATATGCAGAATACTTCAGTGAATAACTAAGGAAATGACTTGTTGAAACTCTTTCAAGAAGAATTTTATATTCTCTCTAGTAAAAAGCTACAATTGTACCAAGTGTTGTAGAAGACAGCTATGGTGAAATTTCTGAGTCTGTGGGGTAAAAAGCCCTTTGTTGTTGTTTTAAACTAAGAAATGAAAAAGCCTAGCTCATTTCTTTAAAACATTGTGAAGCAATAATTTATGTTTTTAATTATTGACCAAGCAAGACTTTATTTCTCTTTGTCATTTATGATGTCCTTTTTTTAACCTTTCCTAGACATCTTACCTTATATGTATGAGTGCTACATATTCTATTTGGACAACATAATTCACTGCCAGGGAAGACAGATCTGAGAATCCTCGGGACCCTGTATCCCAAATACACCATTGTGGATTACCAGGAAATTGAAGCTCCATTTTGACTCACAAAGCACTATGAATTTTGGGGGGAACTTTGTAATCAGAGTAAAAAAAAAAGCACTCTTCTGGAGGACATTAGAATAAAATATCCGTCTTCTTTCATCTGTCCACCAGGAAGTTATAAATCTTGACAAACAAGAAGACTCAATCAAAGCCGTGCTCAGCTTTCAAAGATATTGGCATAAATCCAAAGAATCGTCTCTCACTTTTAAGGAGTAAAGGCAGTAGGATACAAAATGGGAATTTGCCCTCACATGTTTAATATTTCTATTATTTTAATTAGAATAATTCCCAAAATGGGGTGCTGAAGAAGATGTTAAATTGATTTCCTTTCTAATAACTGCTCTTTGATTATTTTACTTCTGCAGTAAACCAAAATTATGACACAAATACTGCTAATTAATAATGGTTCTGGTCAAGATACTGCATTACCCCACACAGAATCCAAATAAAGAATGATATAAACCATGCAATGTGCAAACAGTGGTCACTCCCAAGGAATTATCTTATGACAC
The DNA here is from genome assembly GCA_013397755.1 of Cnemophilus loriae. Classification (NCBI taxonomy): domain Eukaryota; kingdom Metazoa; phylum Chordata; class Aves; order Passeriformes; family Corvidae; genus Cnemophilus; species Cnemophilus loriae. Next base: position 1,198,812 of record VZTF01001348.1, read on the forward strand.
AAAACAATGAATTGGACAAATGATGAAAATATATTAGAGACTCATTTAAAAGATCACTGTGAAAATCAATTGTGGCTAATGATGAACATTTGCAACTCGGGAATATCTTATTTTTTTCCAAAAGGCATGTTGTTGTTGCTTTGTTTATTTGTTTATTTTTCTTTTCAAAGTCCCCACAGCCTACTTGCCATCTGAACGCAATGTGATCTGTGCTGGACAGACTGGTTTCTCCTTGCTCTACAGGCACTTCACAACAGGAAAAGAAAAGTATCTTCCATTCTTTCTACAGAAAAAAATATTTTTCTTAGGAAAAATTAAAGATTTTATCTGCTGAGCAAATTATAACTCATCCTCTATCTTCTCCTCAAAGAGAATATGTCTGTCTGGAATATTTTTTCGATGGGAATTAAACAACACCAATGCTATATTAGATACCTAGTCTATATTAACTAGATAGCAGTGGAAGTTTTATACTAGATATGAAAGGTCAGCACCAGTTTCAGCTTGATGGGCATGCTGCTAACAATTACTTCTCAGCAATGTTTGTCTCAGGGAAGATGGCTCCTTTGTCCTCAACCATCTTTTTCTGAAGGCAGAAGTTCTGGAAGTCCTTCTCCCATATTTATACACAACTATTTCAGAAAAAAGGGCTGGTCTGTGAGCAAAGAAATAAATACTGCTTTCCCCTTTCCTCCTCAGAGAGGCCACATTGTTTGAAGTATTCCAACTAAGCCATATTCAAAAAAAATAAAACAACAAACCGAAACACATAACAACAACAACAAAAACTAACAACAACAACAAAAACATCAAACAAAAGAAACCAGAAGATTGTAAAGAACACCAGAGAGTAACCTCTGTCTTAAGACTCAGAACCACTCTGCAGTGGTCCCATAATGAAAGTTTTTAAAATCCTTTCATCAGAAATAATTACAAGTTTCTCTCTTGAGTAGAACAGCCTTCTTCAGAAAGCTTTACTCCCCTGTACCTTCGGTTGCCAGAAATTAAGAGGCAGGAAGTAAGAGTCCTAAGGGCCAAGCAAATCACAGACCTTTCATCTTTCAGATCATGAGGTGAGATCCTTCAGAGGTGAACAGCACAGCTCTCCAGACAGCACCACCCTCTCTTTCTGTGTAAACAAAAGGAGTGACAATGCCCTGGGGCTCGTTTAAACTCTTCAATGGACCTAATTCTTCCAGTTTTCCCCCTCATTTCCCTTGGAACAATTTTATTTCATTTTACTCAGAACAGCCCTCCCTCACACCAAAGAGATTAACAGGTGCTTTTCCACACAGACCATGTGAGCTGATCCTGTGGCGGGGCAGCAGAGGCAGGGTGTGTGTCTCCGAAGGAGGACACATGTTCACTCTGCCACAGGTTCCTGCTTGAGACTCGTGGGATTCGTAGATGAGCACCCTTTTTCCATTGGTAACAGCAATACCTACTGCTCTCAGTAAAGCTAGGAAGTCCATGCCAGTGACAGTTTTCTTCCTCATGTTCGTTTGCTTTTTTTCCTTTAAAGCTTCACAGGGCAAGTGGAAAGGAGTAGACAAATGACATGGACAAAAGCTGCCTAAATAAGAAGGAATCAAACTACAATAAAAAGATATCAGTCAGGAAATTCAGCAGCTCTTAAATTAACTCAATGAAAGAGATCGGGAACGTGCAAGTGTAGCATATTAGATGCTATATAATTTTCTAACACAATTTTGGATCAAAATCATCCCCGCTCAACTACAACCAGTGTTTTGCTAAAGAATGGCTAAAGGACAGTTTCTTCATTACTCTGATCAATATCCTGAGCTAGACAAAACCTTGCAATATAGAGAGATAGAGATCCTGCTATATAATTTAGGCTAAATACTTATGTTCTCGCTACCCCACTACCCTAAACCAAGTCGGTTACATTTCCTGATCACATTGTGGCCCAAATAGCTGTTAAAGATCCTTAACAGATGGTGCGTTGTATTATTTTTTTATTTACTTGCAGGTATCCTACAGTTGCTACTCTGACCTGCAAAATTCAAGTGAAAGAAAGCAAGATATAGACAAATGTACGTACAAAACAAGAAATTCAATCTGTGATTTTGAGGCCAAATTGTAGGATATTATGAAGGATAACTGAAATTCATAGAGATCAATTTAATATGCAGAGTCGATAAATATCATAACCACCTTGGTTAAGAAGTAGAAGTAGCAGAAGTTCAAGATAAGTTTTAGGGTATTTAGCTCTGCTTTTCCTCACATGATTACATCACACTGTAATCTCCACATCATGGTTGGCTGATGAAGTCCTGCCTCAATGCAATTGCATCCTCTACTCAAATAAACGTTTCAAAGCCTCCTGGGTCTTTTTCCATTACCAATAAAATTCCTGTTCTGTTGTGCCTGGCTTTACTACCCCTAGAGCAACTATTTATCATTTGCTAGACACAAATAAAAAAATAAATTTAAAAAAAAATTACCTTTTTTTTTTCTACATTTAGCATAGCAGCACAGGACTCCAGGTATGTGACAATAAGAGATCCCATTGCACACTGTGGCTTCCTCAGTAGAGACTGATGTCTAGAAGGCACAAATAGGGACAGATTAAAGAAGTAAAACAGAGCATCCTTAGCAAAAGCTTATCAAAAAGCTTGCCTGAATCTGAAAAGAAACTTTCTAGAGCAAGAGTGGTTTTAGAATATACAAACCATGAAAGAAAATACTTGATAATGAAGTAATGTATTCTCGATTAAAATGCAGTTCTAATGAAATCATTTCTTGATACTGGAAGAAAAGTTTTCCTTACTGCATATAATACGGTGTTATCTGATGCTAAAATTCAATGATTATCCTTATGGAAAAAAAAAATTGGATGTAATTTATCCTATTCATTCCCTTGTGGGTAAAAAGCAGAACAGCTTCCAACTGAAATTTGTCTCTACATGTCTGTTTTTGCACAAAAATACTTCTCCTCTGCCCACCTATTTTCCTTATGGTTTTCATCTTGTATAATGATAACATTATCATGATTCCTGGAACTTAACTAGGCCAAGAAGCTTTAAATCATTTGTGCAAGGACATGAATTTTGCATAACTGAACAGGAGTTTAGTAGGATTTGGCCCATTAGTGCTCAGGACCTTATGGAGCACTGCAAAGACTTTATGGCGAGAGTAAACAACCACTGGAAAAGGCTGCCCAGAGAGGTGTGGAGTCTCTCTCTGAGGAAAACCAAAAACCCTCTGGACACAATCCTGTGCCATGTGATCTGGTTCGACCCTGTTTGAGCAGGGATGTTGGGCCAGATGACCCCATGTGGTCACGTGTGGTCATCCTAACCTGACCCATTCAACGATTCTCTGGTTCTGGGAAAGGGTGGGTGTAGATGTGCTCATGACTCCGCGCAATCTATCTGTGGGAAGATATCTTTTATCACTCCAAACATTTTCACTCCTGTGAAAACAAAAAGGATTTAACAGTAATGGCTATTTGGTGTTTTGACGATAGAGCCAACAATCCTGCACAAGCGAAGTGCCAGCTCTGGTAGACTGACTGTAAGGCACAAACACAATGAGCACTGCCGTGTCTGTGCGGTGACATCTTCCGCTGCACCCGTTTCCCTTTCCAGTCTGGAGGCAGCAGGGATGTCCCCAGCTACTTTGCTCCCATCTTCACTTTGGCCATGGCTCAGTCAGGGGCAACACCTCCAATGCTTTCAACAGTAAAATTCAACTGTGATTCAGTTTTTTTTAAAAAATTAATCTCTGAGTCAAGCTTGACAAAGAAAACTGAAGACTTAACAAAATAAAAGCTTTGGCCTGGCAATAAGTCAAGTGTAATTGCACACAGCCCACTTCTCACCTGGCAGGAATAATGTAGCACTGCCAAGAGATCTAGCAGATTCAGGACAGGTAAGGCTGCCTCACAGAGGATCAGCAGGTGCTGTTCTACAAAGACTTCATCTCTACTTGCAGCCTGCTCTTTGGAGTTAGGCTAGCAAATAATTCAAATAAAAAANTTCTGCTAAGGAGAACAGAAATAAAAATAGAATTTGGGGCAGAGACAGCAGCACATTATGGCAGGAAGCACACCCATTTTTTTTCTGAAAGATAATACTATCTGTCAAGATCTAGCCCATAAAGTGTTTCATTTGCTGCTGTTCCACTTTTCACATTCATGCTGAAAATATCAGAAATTGTTTTCTAGAGGCTCGAAGCCCAAAACCCTTCTTTCTATCTAGGTTACCTTAAGAATGAGAAAGGTTAGCAAGCCCAACAAGACAGTAAAGAGTGGTATAAAGGGAAAACCTGAAAAGAGGTGTGGGTAAACGCGGTATTCACAATGCATTATTAGACACAACCTACCAAAGAGTTTCAGCAGGGGCAGGAAAATTTGGTTTAGTATAATGAGCTGCATTCATAGCAATTCCCACAGAGACATGTCAGGAAATAAAACAAACAAAACTTGCTCTCATGCACCATTTTAAATGTAAACACACCAAAAACCAGCCCTCATGAACATTTTCAGACAGAATTCAGGTACTACCTCTAAAACCAAAGTTACCCATGAGAAAGGACTTATATTAAGAACAGCAAAGCACTTGGTCAATTAGTTATTCAGTGCTCAGACTTTCTCAGGACTCTGCATGAGAAAACAGCAACCACTGGCTTGTACTAAGCTTTGCTGTCTGTGCCTCATTGTGGCTTAGGTGCACAAGTCTGGAGCACTCTGCAGCACACAGTGACTGCAGGTGTAACACCGAGCACCAGCCCTTCAGACCTCATAAGATGACATCCCCAGAACAAACACAGTGCAAGTACTAAGTAGCAGCAGGGAGACACAAAATTTAGAAATTTGTGGTGCAGATTTGGTACCATAGACTTTGGTGAGGATCCTTCATGTCTGCCTGGTATCTTTTCCCTTGTGGGAAAATGATGGCTGCTTTCTATCATTGTATAAGCAATGCAGTATCTGTGACTGGAGAAATAAGGACCTTATTCATTTTGTGTTTATGAAGTGTTTAAACTGCTCAGGATTCCTGCATTTTAAGTAAAAATATAAAGCAGCCAGAGGTACCTAGCAGTACAACCATCAGTAGTCCTATTACATAAAAGAGAATCCTCAGGTACATGGAAATTATTTGAACTGGGTGTTGTTTTAGATCAAAGAGACTGATGCTGCCAAAACTATTTTCCAAATAGAAGGTCACTCAGCTGCTCAATTAAATTGAGCTCTATTGCCTTATTCCTGAAGCTGGACTGGAGCTTCACTGGAACAGACTGTAAAGCTGGGACTACAAGCTATTCAGTCTCATACATTCCTCAAAATACCTGCACAAAATCACTGAAGTCTTTATGCTGTGGCTTCTCCATGGTAAAATAAAATAATGGTGTATAGTCTTCTCTACCCATCAGAAGCCATAGACACAAGCATCTCAAACTCAGTTACATTCTTTTTCTTTTCCATTCTTTGTGCTGTCTTTAAAAGTATCAGTCACAAAATATATTTGTTAACAACGAACAGACTAAAACCAGAAAAAGTCAAAAACATTTCAGTAAAAATTCCAATGGCCATATTAACGCTAAGCATAGTAGGACACGATAGACTAATTTCATTACTTCCACTTATCACATTTTCAGCTTCATCTACATATATAGAGGTCCCAGCTGTGTATTTTTCCTTGAAGCTTTAGGGTATGGAAAAAACATGAGTTTTTTTGACTGGTACTCTGTCCACAGTTAAGCCATTTGTTTTCAACTGAATGAACACATCATAATTTATATTCATTTCGTTTCCCCTTTCTCAGTCTCATGGGAAGGTGAAAAAGCTAGCTGAAAATTTGCATCTGACCACTCTGACAGCTGCTCTCAGGCAGGTTTTTCAATCTAGCATGATCTACAATTTTTTCTGCTTAGTGAATAAGTATAACGTTACCTTTCAAATTCCTTAAAGGAGTGACACTCTTTATTTTAGAAGAATTGAAATTGCATTGAAAGGGCCCTGGGGGTCCTGGCCACTGGTGAGTTAAATCTGAGCCAGTAGTGCCCTAGCAGCCAGGAGAGCCACCCATGTCCTGGGGGGCATCAGGCACAGCATCGACAGCGGGGCAAGGGAGGGGATTGTCCCACTCTGCTCGGCACTGGGGCGGCCTCACCTCGAGTGCTGGGGGCAGCTTTGGGTGCCACAATACAAAAAAGACATTGAGCTGTTAGAGAGTGTCCAAAGGAGGGCCATGAGGGTGGTGAAGGGCCTTGAGGGGAAGCTGTGTGAGGAGTGGCTGAGGTCACTTGGTCTGTTCAGCCTGGAGAAGAGGAGACTGAGGGGAGACCTCACTGCAGTGACAACTTCTTGTGAGGGAAAGAGGAGGGGCAGACACTGATCTCTTCCCTGTGGTGATCAGTGAGAGGACCTGAGCGAACAGCCTGGAGCTGTGCCAGGAGAGGTTTAGTTTGCATATTAGAAAAGGCTCTTCATCCAAATGGTGGCTGGGCACTGAACAGGCTCCCCAGGGAAGTGGTCACAGCACCAAGTCTGACAGAGCTCAAGAAGCACTTGGACAATGCTGTCAAGCATATGGTGTGACTCTTGGGACTGTCCTGTGTAGAACCAGGAGTTGGATTCAATTTTCCTTGTGCATCCCCTCTAACTCAGGATATTCGATGATTTCATTCTATGGTGTATGATACACAAGAAATAAATTAAAACTTCAAAACAAATCACTAATGGTGTTATAAAATACATAAAGCCAGTATAAATTCTGAAGTTTGTCCAAATGTTTGGTTTTCCTTCCTATATAACATGGTCTATAGAGTAGAACATTTTATCCCATTGAAATCTTTTTCTTCTGGATTTTTTTGCAGTCCTGTATACACTTGTGAATTTCATTAAAGATAATTTATTGAGTAGTTAATGCTTAGCTGAGAGATAGATTTGCAGGATTAGAATGTAAAATTCTAAAACTTGAGCATATATTCACATAATTCTGAACAAAACTGAATGAAAAAGGAGAAAAAACACAGAGGAAAAGTCAGGGAAAAATAATTTTTTTAAAAAAATAGCAGAGTTGTTTGCTTTTGGGGTTTTTTTTTAAATAAATCTGTTTGAATCTGGTCTTGCCACCACGCTGAAGTTCAAAGATCAACTTGCTTTATCTGTTTCTGTGTCTTTCTGCAGTTTTTCTCTTTAAATTCACCTCTGTACTGCAGCATAGTACCATAAAACCTCCTCTCACTCTTCCCCTACTTCTTTCTCATCATCCCCACCTTTCTTCACTGGACTTCAGAAACTTGGTGTTTCTGTCACCAGTCCAGATCAGCATCTACCAGAACTGCAGAACTCATTTCAGCATAAGAAAAGGTGGAGAAAGGGGGCAGGAAACCTCACTGTAAGATTAGCTAGAGTGCAGGTCCCCAAAAAGTTTGTAATTCAGGGCTTTCAACTGGATGCAGCCTCCTAGACTTCTGGTGCATGTTTATCACTGTCTATCCAGTGAAAGCATTGATGGTTGCTGTAGATTTAATTGCTCTGTATGCATCACTTAAACAGGGAAGAGCCAAAGACTATCAAGCATCCCAGCATTGCCACGATCCAAATAACATCACAAGCTATGGCAAGTCTCTACGGAAATGATTCTCTCCTTAAGGAGATAGCTCCATTTATGAGCTGCAAAATGTTTGAATCAGATGTCTGCTTTCAAATCTGCTACTTCTGGCAAGACTTTTGAAAGTGACCTCAGGGAGCAGTTCAGGACAAGTTGAGGAATTTACGATAAAAGTTTACAAGTCATTCTTTAAATATATCCTATGCTGTACTTGATAATTTTATACATGTTCAGTAATGTATGACTCCCTCTCTATGGGCTTCACCTCATGGTCAGGTATTCACGGATTTTTTTCACTTGAACTTCTCTTGTAAACTCGGATTGGGGAGTCTCAGATATTTTGGACAACAGAACACAAACTCATGGCAGGTCTGCTCCTTTTCATATGGCTGGCAGAGTGTACAAACAAAACAAAACAAAAGCAGGTTTGCTCATTTTTACATCCATTTACATAACACAATGTAGATGGAGCTAACGATAACTGGGAACTCCCTTCTGTAAGCAGTGAGTCAGTCACAGGTGACATCAGTCAGCAGAGACCAACACAAGCAAAAGCCAGACCTGGGGTAGAACTGAGTCACTGAATTCCCTGACCTGTGCATCTCAAAGGAACCTCACTTCATTTCTTAGAGTGTCTTATTTCCCAAAAGAGCAAGTCTCAACACCAAGCAGGGATAGGCCTCAGCTAAGGGACCATCTTGTCGGTCAGGAAGAACCTTAACAGACCCCTGAGACAAGTTGAGTGATTTGAAGTCACTGAGTAAAGGGGACTGTTAGTTATCTACACAAATGGCAAAGTCAAAGCTTTAGGAACACACACAACGAGAATTTCTTCACTGTTCACATCCCAGATTTCACAGCCGGGTGATGAAGCACCTGCTATGAAATAAAATCCTGCCCTGGACAGGCTCCAGTCTCTAAAACAAGTGCTAATGACACTAACTGAGTCACAGTGGAAATCTGAAGTCCTGCAGGGTAGTCATAAAACAGAAAATGAGAAAAAAGTACACTAAGAAACTATATATTTTATCAGAAATGTAGCATGTTTATCCAAAAAACTACTTAAAACATGTTCAAAAAGCAGCACTCAGATCACTGACACCATATACGAACCTCATTCTATTAGAAATTAGAGGTTGAAGCGAGGTGATTGATTAAGTATCTTACTCTTCCTTCCAACACCACAAACATTGGATCATGACATTGTCCTATGTCATCCCAATCTGTCCATAATTTGCACTCTTTCTTTGGTTATTTATATCTGCCGGGGAAATAGCTGAAAGTTTGAGGAGACAGTGTAAAATCTGGGAGTGTAAAATCTGCCAGTCAGTGCTAGGAATGCAACACATGAATTCACATGGACACATTGTTAGTTTCTATGTAAATGAATTAACGCAGAAAGATAGATTCTTTTTTAAAAATGATCATTCAAGGGTAAAAAGCAGAATGCTAAATCAGTACAGCAGTTCACCCAGGCACCCAGGTCTTTACCTTGTACCATTGAAATTAAGAGGAGTTTTCTCTCTGAGTTCAGTGATATGATGGTCTCCTGTAATATCTGAAGCTTCATAGATGCATGCAAGAAATGTCACAGGGGAGTATCAGAATACCACTGTAATAAGTCAGCATATACCTCAAGTAAAATACACTGCTCAAATATCAGATGTGTTCCAAAGCACCCATATCAAAACCTGATTTTGGAACAGTCCCCTTGAATTGGTCATTTCTCCTCCAGCAACCACATTTATAACTCTGCATCATCCGCAAGTCTGAGACTGATAAATACGCTGAAAAGGTCATGTCATGCAGCAGTTGCTGAAGGGATACTACAAAAGGCCACAAGTAATAAGTCACGCAGGAAAAATTTACTCACTAATCTTAACACTCTAAAAATCCTTCTTTGCAGAAAGGCAAAATTGCTTGTAGGAACAGTGGATGCCCCTGTCTGGCTAGCACTTTCAGTACCTTCCTTTTCTAAGTAGTCTTCTGTGACATGCCATTTGGTACATTTTCATTGTTGAGTTGGAGCTTTTACAACTACAGAAGAAAAGAGGATGACAATTTTCCATAGGTACATTTTAGCATGGCAATTACCTGGCTTTTCCAAACATAAGATATGTATAAGGTATCAGTGACAAAATTTCCAGTGACTCTCACAATAGTCTCAGCTTATGGGTTATGACAAACAGCATGATTTCGGTTTTGTCAGCAGCTTTAATTTACCTATTTACTATTTCATTACAACTCTATCACAGCACACTTGATGTCACAAAAATAAGCAGAACTGTGTTTCTTCTCTGTTATTTCCCCTTACCTACTACAAAATAAAACCAAAGAGAGATATATCTGTGTGGTGTAAGGGTCATCTCCAGAACTGAGTGCAATAAATGTTCTCAAAGCATTTTTTGTTTCTTTCAACAAGGCATGGATATGGGAAACTCATCTTGGATACAGACTGTCTTTTTGCCATAGAAAGCACATTTAGAAACAACGTGTATGGAACATCAGCTTACCTCACAAGATAAAATTATGTGAATATTTGCTTTGGCAGAACTCACATGGAACTGGTTGCTGTTTTGCAGGAAATTTTTAAAGATAAAATAAGGTTTGGCTCATCAAAAAAAGTAAACTAATCTTCCACAGTAAGCAACCTAGGAAATTAAGTGTCTTTATGATTATTTTTGCTGTTGTTTTTCCACTCAGTGGCACAGATCATTTAAAATTATAACCAGTAGCAGAGCTAAAAGAAATCTTCTGATAAAGAGCAGCTTTACCAAAAATATATTCTGCTGCTATAAACTTTCAAATGCAAATGACACGAGACACAGGTATCTGGCTACAATAGTGCCCCCAGGTGACGTCCTTGTTTCACTCCACTCCTCCTGCACACCAAAGCTGCTACAGCACTGAAAGGGACGGTCTTGAGCTGTTTAGGACTAGTGCCTTGGAGCTAGAGTCCACCCCCTGGAAACTGTGATGCACATACAAATCCTACTTCAGCACCAGAAAAGAGCAGGCTGTATGGGATATGAGGATTGGTCCAGATTTGTCTCTTTCCCAGTCCAGCAGCTTTGATGGGAAAAGAAATCAGCTGCTGTGCAAAGCACAGCTGATGGATGCTGCACTGAAGCCTCATCCTGGCAGGACATCAGGACATTCTCAGCTAGGCTAAGGACAAGGAGGGTGGTTTGGAGGAGATTTTTTGGGGTTTTTTCCCATTAGACTGGAGAGCAGAGGAAACAAGAGATGAGCTTAGTGGAGGGGAGAACACTTCAAAGAAAGATGTACTGAAGGCAAGTTTCATGAATTTGCTACAGTATTACACAGGTGCTGTTCTGTACATCTTTAACAGATGTTTCACATAAAAGCACTTATTCTGCTATCAATATTCACCAAGTAGAAAAATACTTTTAAAAAGTATGCTGACTAGGAAACATAGTGCAGAGTGAATAACATTTGCTGTGCATCCACCTCGTCATTCAAGAACTGAAATATTCCTGCTGTCACCTCCAAGAAAGATGCCTGATTGAGTACTAGAGCTCTCCAAGTGTGCATTGCTGTTGTTGTATCCGTTTCAGTGGACACGACAAGGTAGCACAGGTGTGTCACCAGTATGCAAGTATGCCAGAAGGAAATCTTACTCCAACATATAAGATTTAAACACATCTTCAGTCTGTTTACAGGGACAGGCCCCGAAGCTGCAAGTGCTCAGGACCTTACAGGACAAAAGTCCTTTACCCTATAAGAAGTGTGATATCCTTCAGAGTGGTGGAGAAGCACAGTTTCTATTTCAGACAGCAGGATTTGGGGTTTTTTGGTTTGGTGTTTGGATTTTGGCTGGTTGATCTCTGGTTGGGTTTTGGAGGGGGTGTTTTGGTGGTTTTGGTTTGGTTTTTTGGAGGTGGGCATTGCTTGTTTATTTGGGAGTTTTTCTTTCTTGGGTTGCTTGGTTGGTTTTGGTCAGTTTGAGTTTAATAGGGAATAAAAGTGTATTTTTCACTTGTTGTAAAACCTATCATTTAAAAAATTGTTCGGTTGAAGGACTGCCTGTTCTGAACATTTAGTCAAAACTAGGAATCCTCAGCTAGCTGTTACATCTTAGTAAGAGTGAAAAATGTTTTAAACACCTATGATTCCAGCTGTCTGTGTAATTTCCTTCCATAAACAGAAGTCAGGCCAGCTGTAGCTTGTTGTTTTCCAACCACTTAACCCAAGCATCTGAAAGAGCCATCTCCTCTATAACATTAACTGGCTGGTTGACAACACCGTCTAATACGAAGCTTCTGCTCAGTAAGGAATAAAATAGCCAGGGGCTACCTGGGGAATTGTGTTTTGATTGCTCCTTACTCATGTTACCTTGCAAACTTAATAGACATTTTGGGCCTATTTATTTATATATAGACTAGATTGCTAGCCATGTGGAAGCTTAAGCAGTTGACACCACTTAAACCCAACAGGAAACATTAAAATCATTGCCATTCAGAACATTATATTCTCACTACCTATGGCACTCCAAGCACAACAAATTTCTACATTAGCCTCTGGAAAGAACCAAAGAAATTAAAACAGGCTCTCCATCCTTCAAAGCTCAGAATTTATCTAGCAATTTTCAAGTCAGTGAGGAAAGACACAGCCATGAAATGGCAAAGAAGAACTTTTTTCCCAAGCTTTGAATTAATTGTGAATGCCACTGCGCAACAATACTCAGAATTAATGCAAAGGCTGGGAGGGTTCCTTGAGGTGATTGGATAAAAACACAGAACCATTAGGACTTTTCTGTTTAGCACAGCGTTAATGAAGTACAGCACTTTCCCATGCAGTGAGGCAGGATCTGCGCTATTTACAGGCTGTTTTTCGCGCTTACTGCTGGTTTTTGCTCCAAGTGCAAAGGAGTACTTCGGCTGCCACCTCCTGGCTCATCAACCCTACTGCACTGCACCAGGCTGGTTTCCCATCTGCCTTCCTCAATCCTGGAAACAGAGACGAAACAGGTTCTGCTTTAAGCGCACTCTTATCCTAATCCGAATACTCGTTTTATTTTTCACCAGGAGTAAAGACTGAAAACAATACTGTGTTTTCAGCCTCGATCTCCGCAGTTTGAATGCAGAGGAAAAGACTAGGAACTTGGATGCCACACAGAAGGAAACTGACTGGTCCAGTGGAGGGTGGGACAGGTACTGCAGACCCCCAGTAAGATGTCAGTACTGAACTGGGGGGTTCTCTGTCCTGCCAAGATCTGCCACGTCCCTTCCTTCATGGGGAAGGTCAAGGAGATAAAAGGAGAAATCATTAACGATTTTATCAACACGATGGGATAAAACTGGTCATTAAATAACACAGGTCAAATACAGGTTTGTGGTGAGGAAGAGAGGATACTTACATACACATTTTTTTTCATTTGATTATTATCATTACCTCAGCTTCCAGGTAAGCCAACATACCATAGTGATTCTTATTCTGGAGATGGGTGGTAAGAATGAATTGAATGTCTTTGGGTAAGCACACTAGAGCAAAGAAGCTGGAGCCTTTAAAATTCTGCATCTTGTTTGCACAGGACTATGACCCCAAAGTAGGTGGAAATTAAAAGGATTTGGGGCCTCTTCCAACAGGAATTTGTAAGGTTGTTGCATCTACCTTTCTATCTGCTGAAACATGCAAACTGAACTACAGAGAAAATGCTTATGATAAATACAGGTATTTTACATTGTTTACTCAAACATAAACTAAACATGGTAGGATACTAGTCATAAAACTAGACTAAATAGGAAAAAAACCTGTCCTGGACCTCCAAGATATTATGTTTCAAGGTGCCATCATAGTACAAAAGTCAACAGAAACTGAGAACATAATAACAGATCTCCCTACTTATCAGCCCCACTTGACTCTGCTGGACAAGGCACAGGTCACAGTTTAACATCTGACCTAAAGAAAGCATTATACTTAGTGAAAAACAGGCCCATGGCGAGTGGAAAGTCAAAGGTACAACTCCACATATAACTACAGCCATCAGTAGTATCTAATATCTCCTCAACACAAGTCTTCAGCAGCTTGGGGTATTCCCGCATTGTAAAAAAAAGTATCACACTCTCAGAAAATGCAAATACCTCAGGCAAGGCTGTGGCTGCATGCTCTATTCAAAACCTCTGTTGATGGATGAGAAGGCCAGAGGAGCAGAGCAGTTGACTTAATCCCTGGGTTTATAAACAAGCAGCACTAGTTCATTGTACCGTATTACACTGACTTGCAGCCAAGACAGACAACACTTATGTAAAAACAGCACATTACAACAAAAATTGCTTGTACATTTGAAGTTTCCCTTTTACACTCATAATCTCCTTTCAAATTTTCAGTTGTTGCAGCTTTTTTCTCTTCTGAGTTATGATGCTGACTTATCCAGTGCTCTGCATCAGTGTTTGGCTCTGTGTAAAAGACACTGGGCATCTCTGGCTTAAAAACTTGAAGATTGTTAAAATATCCTCTCCTGAAATTCCTAATATCTTAGACAATAAGATGGGAAAATCAGCACCAACAATCAACATCAGACGGGGAAATCAATAGATCAACATAATAAGAATCAGAAAAGTGGGCTTAGGAGTTTTATCTGAGAAGAGTGCAGTCACTCACTCACCCTAACATCACATGCTCTCAGGTTTTTAACACTAAATAGCAGCCTTTCATTGCCATCCAGCATTTATTTCCCACTAGTCCACATTCACAGACTCCTTCCTCCCAGTCCTGATACCAGTGTCTCAAGAAACTCCTAACTCTCCAGTTCCAGCTGAGCTCTTCCCCTAGCTACTGCTACCTTTGCCCCACGATCTGATAAAGGCAATTTTATCAGGAATTTCAAAGAAATTTTCAAACATGGTGTTACACTCTTTTGGCCTATGCCATGCACTGTGTAGGTTTGTATACAAGCCACAGTAATCTGCAAAACATTTTGAAATTATTCTTGATGATATGAACCGTATAAATAATGTATTATATCTTTACAAACTGTACTAATGCTGTACCCAGTTCTGTCACAATATTTCCTAAGTTTAGGGTTTGTGACAAGGTTCTTATAAACTGTAATTACTATTTTTTAAAAATAAAACAAAACAAAGCAACAGACCAGTTCCCCTCAAATCATTTAGTCAGGTTTTGATCAAAACTTGGAAATACAGGACAAATTGAACTAAGCCAATTATCCACCTCTCTCTCTGCTTCACTGTGTGTTTCAGTCACTTGTCACTAAGATGAAGCATAGTTTAAAGGAAAAAAGCTTTCCCTTCTGTCTGGGAAAAAAAGGGGCTTGTTGTAACAGAATGCTTTTTCATTTGGGGGCTGACCTTGCTTTCATTTCCTTTCACTCTTAATCTGTACATCACTACAGCAATGTTACTAAGGCAGGGAGATAAATATCTGGCTGTTGTAGGAAAATAACATCCAAGAAAGTACAAGCAATTTATACACAACTGTCAGGACACAAACCTTTTGAGGACTCTCCTTCTCTCCACCAGCTGTATGAGGAATTTACAACATCCTTCATTGGTGATCTTGCCACCACCTCCTGAGCTCACAGAGAACTGTGGAAGGCTTGCTCTTTTTTGGCACTCTTACAACGTACAAATTTGACACAGGAGGACAGTATTTTACTGCAGTTTCCCAAGGGCACCAATTAGTTTCCTTTCTTTCATCTACACTTGCTTGGTAGGCAGGAGTGACACTTGGTCACACTGAAGAAGACACATCACTGTTAGGGCTCAGAAACACACAAACAGAAAAGAGTTCTGAAGAAAGCAATGCAAGGAATAAACACGAGCAGGTGCTCAAGGAAATGCAATGTAACACAGCCGCAGGGTTAAAGATGTACACAGATAATTTTTCTGCTTCATCATCCTGATCTGCATGAAATGCAGCCCAGAACTGATGTTTCATCACCTTGAGGAATTCACAGCTATGCAACATCAGCCAGACCCAGATCAAAGATCCACTGCTAGAGGCAACAACTTTTTGGTCTCAGCTTGCTGTGTTTCAGAAATGTGGTTTCTCTGCGAAAGCCGGACAACTGAACTAGAAAATTAATCAAGCTGTTCCTTTCAATTAGCTATCACGACATGCAGGATGGGTTTTAATGCTTCTCAGCATTCTGTACATGTTAGCACTGTTTTCAGAAGATCATTTTGAAGAAGTGATGCTGGAGGGAGGATCAGGTAGGTCACTGTCATTAAAACACTTTCATTGACTTTTGCCAAAGTGAAACTGCTGATTGTTCATTAATGCACTCATCTTCTTTCCATACATTCAAGACAGCTTCACAACCAGACCTTGAAGCACCTATTCCCTTTGTTTTTGTACTTCTAGCTCAAACCACAGTTAGAAAAAACACACGTATTTAGTATTCTCATTAATAATCTTTAGCAGCAAGAAAATATGTCAATTTTATTCCTGACTGATACAATGCCAGTGGGGGTTATGAACGCATACACATACTGTTTCAAAAACAAGGAAGCTTTGGGATAAAAACAAATTACATTGCAAAGCAACCTGAAAAAAAAAGTCAAACTAGAACCTTTGCATACAAAATAATTCAGAATACCGATGCTTAAATGCAGATTGTGATGCGACAGCTCACAAGAATATAGAGCAGGGAAGTAAAAGATTATGTATGGGTCCTCCATTTCATTACAGGACAGAGAAGGAACAATCATCTGCTAGCAAAGTGATAGCACCAAAACTTCTGGTATTTCGCTAGACAACTGGAAAAAAAATAGCTTTAGGCTAAGCAATATCAGCATGAGAGGCTAGAGGACGAATTGGAGGACAAATTTGGGAAAAATTCTTAAAGACTATCATGTACGCCAGCTTAGCCAAGGTGAAGTAAAGGGGAAAAGAAAGTAAGTGGATGCAAACATATGAAGGGAAGAACATCAAAGGAAGAAGAATCATTTGCTGAAATAGACAGCTTGCTATGTTGAACAAAGAGATGAAATGAGAATAAGGACATTTAATATGGTTACTACCAAAAATAGCTTGTGCTAAAATACATCAGGCTAAGGAATATATCACAACAGAACTGAAACTTCATAACTATTTAGAGGTAATAAAAAGATGAAAGGCAGAAAAATAGAAGAATTCTGCAGTAGAAATGTGATGTTATGGAAAGTACCAAACAAGAGTGGTCTTAGAGAACTTTTGTTTCCATATTTCCAACAGGACTGATAATGTATTTAAAAAATGCAAACATCTAAATGCTGCATTGGTAATAAGACTAAATAAACATTTTTCTAAAAAAGTTGGAAACTTGCCAGGCCACTGAAATCATTTACACACTTTTCCAATTTGTGTAGACATATTGGGTAAATACAACACAAGCTTATTTATGTAACCTTTTGGAGTAAAAGTTTTGGGCAGTTTTTTCTCAGTTTCAGCCCCTAAATTGATACCCCAAAGGGAAAGAGTCCCACAGCACCCACAACAGGACCTTTGTGATACAGCTCCACACCACCCAGGGCACAACAGGATGTCCTACGCATTTGAACGGAGCCAGTTCCCAGGGGATGCCACCCTTCTGCAGTGCTGTGGCAGCACAGGCACTGTACCAGAAGACACTCTCGAGGGTTTTAAATGATCCATAGCTGTTAATGATTATTCATTTCATTATTATTAAAACAGTGACAGTCTGACAAAAGCTGCATATTTTCAGACAGATATGCAGAACCAAGTGGCATAAAGCCTGCAGCCTGGTTGTACACACAATTAAAAATGAACTGGCTACAGGGACAGATGCAGTCCCCCCTGACCTTAACAATGTTGATGTTTACATATGAACCTCCCCCCTCGACTGCAGATAAGGAATGACAGACAATACTACAAATTAGTGAAGGTCAACAGAGCAAGAGGCAGCAGTTAGTCAATTACAAAAGCAAACTCTCCACTAAAGCACCAAGTCCTGTGTTTTCTCAGTATAATCAACTGCCTGAGTTATGGGGGTCTAATAAAATTGACCTGTTTTTCCTTTGTCTAATTGACTGACGCCTAGGATTGCACGAATTTTAGGTGTGATAGAATTGAAGTCTTAATATCACGTAGCAAAAGGCAAACATCTAATTAGTCTGTCCTCAGGTCTAATGGTTGATCCAGCAATGTACAGTTCTATCCAACCATGACAAAATTTTCAGTTTGAAGGTGTTTACAAAGAAAAAAAAAGTTGTTTACAAGCTATGTATGAACTCTACTGGGTCCTAGTAAAGTTGCTATAGCAAAACAGCTCTTGTGTGAAGAACAAGGATTGAATTATAAACAGAAGTCAAAAAAAAATAAACAGTAATGTTTTCCTCAGACAAGATGTTTTCTTTCTGTTAGAGATGAAAAAAATCATTGTTAGTTTTCTTGAAATAGCAAGGTGTCAAAATTTTCCTGACTTATTCCCCAGAATAAGTAATTCAAAATCCTAAGTAGCCTTAAAGATAATGATTTTCCCCCTTAGCTCTATGGATTATCTACATAACTATTCAGACTCTAAAAACCTGTATATAGCTTCAAGATTTTAAAGGTTTGGGGTTCTTTTCCCCCACATTTCCTGCATATGGCCTTCAGAGGAATGGTCTTAGACCTTGCTCCTCACTGATAAGTAGCTGCAACATCCATTGCTTCTTCATGGCCCATCCTTTAGTCAAGACACTTGTGTGTGCATTTTAGCTTAGATCCCACCCCTGAGCTTCAACTGAAATAAAGCTGGACACTAGTTGCAGGTACTATTTGACACTTAGATTTTCAGAGGAGTCCCATACACCCAAATCTCCCTGTAAGAGCTGGTATCTAACAAAATCTGAACCCAAACCTCACAGGTTTCCATCTGTGGCTCAGTGAAAAAAGCAGTTGGACATGAAAGGCCCAGTAGGTTTACTTTTACTGAAGGCTCTATGACACTCTTCCCCTCCACTGAAGTTAGAAAATGTCAAACTATCAAACTCCAGTATTATATGAGAAGACAGACATCATTAAAAATAAATTATTTTTTTGAAAAAGAGAATAAAAATTGAGACAAACTCCAAAATTGTACTTTCTTTGTATAACTCCCTATGCATTTCTAACAATATCAAGGAGTTTCTGCTTTGGACAAAGCAATTCCCTAGGGTATCCACTAATGCATTCTGTTTGAAAATACATTAAAAATTAAGTTCATCCAACAGCGCCGGAGAGCGCAGAGCACAGCCCCTGTAAAGGGATTTTTCTGACACTAAAAACTATAGAACAAGAGGCTGAAAAAAATGTTCCTGAAAATTCAAAGCCAAATTTTAGCCTTCATTTATGCACAGTTTGGTGACAAAGTATATACATTCTCTCTCTCTCTCTCTAACCACACACAATATTTTACACAAACACAAAAATGTTTACACAGTTTTACATATGCAAATACATCATATAATTTAGAAAGTCAACTTCCAGATTCATCCACGTTCCCATTGTTATATTAGTACTTTCTCTCTCTAAACCACTAACAACATTTTTTTCAATGTTCTCTCTTTTTCCTGGGAAATGTACCAGCTATTTTCCTTCCCTCCCAGCTGCACATTTACTGATGCCTCACTAACACATTTCCCTTGAACTGATTTTGCTTCTCGACCATCTCTATGTCCCCCAGTGTCATACTGCTATTTCTGGACTAAACAATGCATTCTATCACCACACAAGAGTCCTTCCCTAAGAGGCAAATCAATTTATTTGCTATTTCTCACTCCTTTTAGCAACAATCTACTCATTTGAAAAACCAAAATTTGTTTTCAACATTCATAAGAGCAGCACACTTAAAATACACACCATGAACTCCAGTTTTTCAAACAATACTTCAAGTGCTCACATATCTCCAGAAGCAAGTAGCCACAGCTTTCAAAGAGTATTAAAACTAAGCTTTATGTTGCCACTTAAGGCCATCTAGATCTACTGAAAAAAGCCAAGGAAAATGGAATTCCTTTAGCTATTGACAGGAGCCTATTACATTCATGAACTGCCACAAAGAGAAACCTTTTAGAAGCAAATAGTGAAAAAGGGAAAATAAGAGATCCTTCACATCTCCCGTTGATCAGATTTAGTACAGTCTACAGGTCCTTTTAGTTTTAGACGGGTCCACTGACAGGTCTTAAGAGACTTTTCACAAATTTTTAAGCTTCTCTTGAATTAACTCCTACATAGTTTAAGGGAATTCACAACAGGCACTGGTCTGATAACATTAGCACTGTCATGCATAGTTAACTTTTACATAAATATTTCCATTCATCTGAAAAATTGCTTATACAATAACTTTCTCAAAAACTAAGCAAACGTCAGAAGGCTGCATGTCTATTACCCACAGCTACAAATTAAATCAAATTACTAGTGTACATTACTTTTAGCAGGATTAGTGCTCAAAAGTATGAGTTTCCCTTGGGATCTTTGAGAAATCAGAGCCCAAATTTCCTTTTAATGAAAAATGGTATGTTTGTACTAGACAGAATGTTAACAAACACTAAGGCAAATTAAAAAAAAAACCAAAAAACACAGCTTCATTCAGTACTAAATATTAACTGTATTTAAACTCCTTACCAAGGAAGGCATAACATCGGTTTGGTGACACTACAGTCACTTCTGATGCAGTAAAATATTATTTAAAATAAAACTAAATTCCAGAGAATGCCTTAACATATTCTTCCTCTGGCCATCACAGCCTTTGTCTCATTGTCAAAGAGGCTTTACAAAGATACAGGAGGAAAATTAGGGGGAGAGGAGAAGATCGTGTCCTCACACATCATTTGTGCCCTGGCGTACCTGGGTCCTGATGCACACGCCTGCAGGATCAAGTATTTCCTACTGCAGTGGGTGTGATCTGCACGGAGCTCATTGAGCTCAGGGAGGCGACACCCTGCTGTCGGTGGCAACACCAGGGTTTAGGCTTCCTCTGACCACACTGAACAGACACAGCAACCTCTGCAAGACTTTGGTGAATATTTACGCCTCTCTGCCTAAGTGCACCGAGCACACCAGCTGCATCTCCACCACAGCAGAATTGAGCCCCTGCAGAACGCACCAGCTGTGTCCCACTGGAAAAGAGAAGGTTTGTTTCCAGCTTGTGTAGGGCTCGTGTCCAATGCTAGAGCTTCCTCGCCAAGGGAAGCAGATGCAACCCAAAGCCAAGGCCTCCTGTGTACCAATATACATATCACCAAGGGACAGAGTTTACATCAGAAGACAAAAGAGCACTAACACGGCCTTACAAACTTGCCCGCAGATATCACCTATAATACGCTTCACAAATTTTGAGCTGGCTCTTGTATTTTATAGTCTGGTAAGTGCTTTACAAAAAATTATCATCTGATAAATTGTCAGTTAACATACATGAAGGCCGAAGAGGTCCCAAATGGGAAAATTAGGGAGAACTTCCTGAAGAGCAAATTTAAAATAAATCTGTTTATACAAAACTGATGCCATAGCAACACCAATTTTGTGTTGCTGTTTTAGTTTAAGATACAGTCTTATGAACCAGAAAATATTGTAAACTTACACTGAGATATGAGGTCTTTGGAGCAAAGAAAATGGATCTTTGAAAGCAATGTTAATAGAAAATGGTTAGCACATTCAGGCAAATGAAAGAACTAATTTGCATGCAATTAAACTCCAGAGACTTAGAGAAGTAATTCTCAAGTCTGGCCAATCAAAAACTAGGCATACAAAAATAAGAGAAAGAATCTGTTAATTTATTAGTTGGGGAAAACTGGTACTCTCTTTTTGGGCAACTTGTCAGACAAAAGTCAAAGGAAATATAATTAAATACAGCCTTTCAGAGAGGTGGTTTGGCATACGTTCTAATTTGGGAAGAGGGCAAGTCAAGAGAGACACAAAGGAGGTTAGAATGTAATTCCTAGCATATAAAGGAGATATTGAAAATTAGGGAAAAGACAACAAAGGAATATGAAAGAGTTGCAAAATTTAAGTGCTCCTGAAGGGCTATCTGTAGTAAATCATGTTATTGTAAAGCATAAACTATATTTGCAATTTATGAGAATTACAATTTTGCCAAGGATAAATTGTGGCTTGAGTGAGAAACACTTAGCAAGACTGCAGATCTGATTTCTGTTTCACAGAGAGACAAAAATCTATTAAGAGAACAGGAAAAGGCACCAGTAAAAATACCAGTTTTTAATGCTGAAATTAGCTTGTTGTACTTTTGCAGAAACAAGCTTAAAGGCTGCTCCACTGAGCATTTGAGGCTAAATGGACAGCTCACTGAGTTGAAAAGCACAACCATGGGATGCTAACACTTTAACAATGTTTAACATTAACTACTCTACATTGAAGCTTGTGCACACAAGACCAGTTACCGCATCTTATTCATCAAGAAATACTACTACTCTACAATATTCCATGAAATATTTTTGCCCATATCATTAACTAAAAATCATACAATCATAGAATTATAGAATATGCTGAGTTGGAAGAGACCCATCAGGATCACCAAGTCCAGCTTCTGGCCCTGCATGAGATACCCCAACTCACTCAACTGTACAATTTGAGATTTAAGGACTAAAATATATTGACCTATTTTGGTTTAACCCATATTTCTGAGGTTTTATTTGCAGCAGTTGAATCTGACATGCTATCTGGAATGAATATTTTTAAAGTTAATTAACTGAAAGGAAATCAAAAGCCATAGGGAGCCTGACGTACAGATAATCTTTCTAAAACTGTCATTACATTTCAGAGCGATCACATCCACTTTTCTGAAATGATGTCATCCTTAATAATCAATGACCTATGTATCACGGCACCATAAATACTGTGTCATTTTTTATTAAAACAGAGTTTCAATTCAAGGAACACTGAAATATAAACATGTCACAACTGCTTTGTGTGTCAATATGCTCTAAGTGCCATTAAATGCAAAATCTCTGGCATTACAGAGCATCATTAAAATATGTTTTGTCAAACTGAGTAGGTTTAATTAAACCTATTACATCCTAGAAGGCACACTGCAAAAGACAAGGACAGTATGCAAGAGCTACACACAATTAATACTATTCGTAATAAAAGCTGCCAAGTAGAAATTGTCAGCTTGTTTAAAAACAGAAAGCTGATATATTGCCAAGTAATGGGAAAATAGTGTTTAGTGATATTTTAACCCATTACCTTAGACGTGTAGTAGAATAATGTAACTATAGTATATCTAAAGTTGGAAGGGACCCCTAAGGATCATTGGGTCCAAATACCCGAGCCTTGCAGGACTATGTAAAAAATAAACCACGTAACTGTAATCCAGACACCCCTTGAATTGTGTCAGGCTTGGTGACATGATGACCACTTCCCTGGGCAACATGTCCCAGTGACCGACCACCCTCTCAGAGAAGGACTTTTCCCTAGAGTCCAGCCTGCAGCTTCATTCTATTTCCTTGTATCTTATCACTGGTAACCAGATAGGGGACACCAGCATGTACCGTCCACTGCCCTCCCTGTGGAAGTTGTAAACCCCAACAAGATCTCCCTGCAGCCTTCTCCAGGCTGAACGTGCCAAGTGACCTCAGCTCCTCCTTGTAAGTCTTGCCCTTGAGACCTTTCACAATCTTGGTTGCACTCCTTCTGACTCTCTAACAGCTCAATGTCTTTCTTACATTGTGGCACCCAAAGCTGCCCTCCAGCACTCGAAGTGAGGCTGCTCCCATGCAGAGCAGAGTGGGACAATCCCCTCCTTCATCTGGCTGGTGATGCTGTGCCTGGTGCTGTGCCTGATGCTGTCAGGCTTTTCCAAGTCATTGCCTGCTGTTGTAGGTCCACTTTAGGTACTTGAAGGTTTTTCTTTCTCAGGCTGAATAACTCCAACTGTCAGCCTGCCTTCACAGCAGAGGTGTTCCAGCTCTCCAATAATTTTCATGGCACTCCTCTGGACTCACTCCCATCTACTTCTTATGCTGGTCTTGAATGCAGTGATCTGTGCCATGGTCTGTTCCTTGCAGAGTTGCATGGAAATGTAGCAGCCCCCCACTGCCTGCCCTCTCCTACAGAAGCCATGGCCATTGTTCGGGAAGGTGACTCTGCAGAGGTATGAGGCTGTACAGGCTGTTTCCCACACTCCCGAGCTTTATGAGCAGCATGAGCAGAGCAGGAGATGACTGCAAGGACTGAGAGTCACAGAAAGTCCCAGGGTGATGTCCTCTGCTCACATGAGCCCACGGGAGGGAGTGTGGCTTGCAGGAGCGCCCAAGCCCTGTGCTGAGGGTTCTCCCTAGGTCCTAATGGGGAAGGGCTCTGCTAGACTCCTCCAGGCTGAGAGCACATTGAGCTCAGCTCACGAGCTCATGAGCTACCTGGCTGCTTGTGGCTCAGCAGGGGAATCTCATGGTCAGGGCTTGTTCACATCCTCAGGAAATGGGCAGCTCTGGTGTTAGGAAGGAATTTTGCCCTGAGGCAGATTGGCACCAGTCCCGTTTTTCACCTTCCTCTGGAGCACTGAGCATGGCCCTCAGGCCATTGTGGGTAACTTACTGCCTGCTGCTCTTGCAGCACCACGCCACGCCACACCACGCCATGACTGGTGCCCTGTGTCCGCAGTAAGGAAGGTTTTTCCCTTGGGTCAGACTGACACGGTCCCAGGATTTGGTGGGGGGTGGGGGGATTGTCTTCCTCTGAAGTCCTAAAGATGGAATCCTTGCCAGAGCAGCTGTGGGCTATTTCGAGTAAGGGTCTGCCCACCATTCATGCAGCACAAAGATACTACGGGTGCCCGAATCCCAGTGGAGCTGCCACTTTTCAGCTGTCCCTGCACTCCATAAAGCTGCAGTTTTGTCCTTGACCTTGGTCTTTGTTTCATGTGTGTGCTGCTCTGGGCCTGGGAACCGTGTCCTGCAGCTGTGCTTCCATCAGTGCAAGCACACAGTACTGCAGTTCTGGGGCATTACTAGGAGGAGGAAAGGGAGAGGCTGCAGAGGTGGCTTCTGTAGTAAGGTGCCAGAACCTTCTCCCATGTCAGACAGTCAGTTCCAGCCAGCTCCAAGATGGACTGCTGGCCAAGACTGAGCCTGTCAGTGATGCTAGCAGGACTCTGGGATAACATAGCTAAGAAAGGAGAAAGAACTCCTGCAGAAGCTATCCAGATATTGCAGTGAGATTTTGAACGCCACTGCACATTATAACACATTTTCAGCTCTGGGATGTTTAAACAAATTTTACATGCTGCAGTGAAGTCCTCATGCCAGTGTGCAATGCCACGGTGGAGGTAAAGCAGAAGCAAAAGGCACAGTCTCCAGCCACACATTCCTCAGGGAGGCCTCCAACACTCACAGTTGCTGCAGCTTGAACTCCAGCCTTACCAAATAGCACTAATAAAACAAATAATAGGAATGGCACAATCAATCCATTAACTTTTCAAAAACTCCTTTTAAGCATAAAGCAAGCAAGTTGGCGCCACAGTGAAAATGCAGAAATTAAGAAACCTCTTTAAACTCTTCAAAGCTTCTCAGATAAAAGTCACTATCCTCTGTATTACTCAAGCATCCACTGGCTGCATTCAAAACAAGGCATATTTGCACAGCGAATATATTTATTTAATGAATATGGAAATTAAAAACAACAGTTGGTATTTACTATGCATTTCTTACATCAGCTACCATAGATCATTTCTAAAAGATGTTTCTATCAAAGCTTGCTTGTGTCGCTGCTCAGATTGTTTACTCAAAGAAATTTAACTCTTCAGGAAGCAAATCAACATAGAGAGGAGTACCTGCTTCTTCACTATAGCTTCCATAGCCATCTGTAAAACTTTCTTACCAGGCTCTCTTTTGAACACCAGTTCATCTTGCCTGAGAACTGGAGCCTGCTGCTATGTTAAGCAACAATGACCCTCCACTTGGTTCCATCTTAAAACAGAGCATTTGTGACAGCTTCAGAACTGATACACACGAATCTTGTTTGGGGTTCAACCCTACTGCGCCCTGGTTATCCTATAAGACAAAATCTATTAATACTTAAACATAAGCATTAAGATTACCATGCATTTTACATAGGATGCTTTGGTTCCAACACGATTTCTGCACTGAGTCATTGGCCAGCAAAGCACTTGCTTCTATCTTACCTGAATTATTCATGAGGCATGCCCCTGAAGAAATCATCAACTTAACTGGAAGAATCACTCAGCAGAACACCCCTGTCATATTTTATTTTTTCCCCTTTATTAAGTTCCATTGTTAATCAAAAGCATTGCATTTTTCCCCCAAGAAAGAAGTGCAATGAAGCATTTATTCAGGATCATGTATTACCTGCCACACATCAGAAATAAAACCTTAGACTGAAAGATAGGTAATCTGTTGGGCAGATGACAAGGTTCCTAAGAATTACTGAAGAAATACAAATAGGTAGATATTAGTAACATTTTGATATAAATAAATTTTGATATAAATAACTACTTGCCAAACATCTCCTTTTAGGAACTAGTATTTTCTCAAAATAAAGGCACTAATATGATTGTCACTTTAGATGAACTTATAAAAGAAATGAAAATCACTTGTTGATATTGAATAGACACAATTTATACAATTATTTCAGGAGGATGATATTTCAACATGAAAGCATGGAAACATATACAGCATGCAACTAGGTTTCCATCTTCTGTGGCTGCTTCAGTAATTCTGGAGACAGAATATACTCAATATCTTCCAGGCAAAAAAAACCCGTTAACTGTAAACTAAAAACCCGTTAACTGTAAAACTTGCAGTGAATTTCATCCAAATCACTAGACTATAATCCGAAACTTCGCAAAGGAAAAGTCCATATCTCTGGAAAGGGCAGCACAAGACCTTTAAAAAAAAAATCAATTATTTCAACGGAATATAAAGATGAAGACTGAGTCAGCTCCCTGAAATGTTATCAAATTCACACTATAATTTTTTCTGATTTCAAGGTGCTAGGAAGAGCAGATGCAAATTAAGAGTCAGAAACTCTGTCATTCTGTAACTCATACAGCTCTCCACATCTAATTCAATTCCTCTAGCAATTTGTCCTGTGCTTCTGAATTTTAGAACTACCCTTAAAAACAGAACCAGAAATACTCAATTCCCTGGCCTCAAACTTCATTAGCACTTTGAATCAGTACCATCTTCTCATATACACATTGTGAAAACAACAACAACAATTTAGAGCAATTTATGTCTGAGGTCAACAATGCTGACAGGTAAGTGAATGTTTCTTGTTTGATTATTAAGTACACTCACATTTCTCTTGATGTCCTTAAAAACTTTAAAGAGGACATATCCTAAAGAAGAGGCTGCATCCATCCACAGATTCACTTTTAAAGCAGTAATATTCAGCATTACAGTTTTGAGCTACACAACAGTCATGCCCCCTTCCCCCATCTTTGAAGTGATACATGCCTCTAGAGATAGAAAGACAGAACAGTTCTTCTATTCCCTGGAACCGAAGGGCTGTGATTTTCTTTGCATCTTGTGAAGGGCACATACACAAGGACCTCCTGTTAGGAGCTCCTAGGTAAAGTGTAAAATCAGGCCCTTAAAAGTTTGCTTTCATATTTTGTCCTTTATTATCAGACAATACTGACATTTTATTTTTATCATTTCAGATAAATCCCTAGTAAACAGTAACTGCAACAGAAACTGATGTTCACAGTGTTCTCCTTTCTCATATCAAAAGCATGTAATGCCCCAACAGTGCCAGAATAGCTCTGCAAAATATCATCTGCGATCCCACAGTGACAACAGGGTCAAAAGGAAACATGACTGCTGTCTGAGCAGAGAGGCAGGGAGGATTTAGTTTTGCAGGCAGAGGTGTAGGTTCAGCCTGCTCGGCTAAAGAAACTCTCACTGATCACAGGGAGGCAAGTGCCTCGAATCCCAGAGGGGAGAACTGTTGTCTGTCTGGCAGGACACAGGTGAACAAAGCCAAGAGAATGAGAATCTCACAACTGTTTCAAGATAACTGAAGTACATATTTTATCTACTACAAATGCCTGCTCAAAGAACTGAAAGAAAATGTCTTTGAATAAGGCAAGGGCCACAGACCATAACTGTTCCATTTTTTTTGGCAAATATCTGACTACCAGCACCTTTCATTAACAAATCCATTACTGATATATTTCAGAATGAAACAGAATGACCAGTAAGATTCCAGTTATCTACAGCTCTATTAAACTTCCATGAATAAAACATCAAAAAAGCAAACCAGACACTACTCTGTGGATTTTCATTTGCCATGAAAAAGAAAATCCACATAATCTTCTAGGGAAAATTATATGAATGAACTCTGCATCTAAATCTAGTATTCCCCACAATACTGACTCTACACTTGGCATACAGCAGCACATCTAGCACCGACTGAAGACATCCTATCTAATCAGTGAAAAAAATAGAGAACTTGATTTTGGATGAACTTAAAATCCCTTAGAGGACTACTTCAAGTATAATAAAGCACCATAAACTGAAATATTAATATAGAATAGTATAATTTTTTCCTCATTACCTTCTGCTGGTAATTATGGAAAAAAATCAAATGTAATGTATGTGACCTCAATTCTGCAAATGCTTAATCATGACAAGTATATGACCCATTTCTCAATATATCCACCTTAAAATATCTTTAAATAGAACATATAAAAATCCCACTAGACCTTTATTATTACTTTTATCTACACATTTTATATACATATATATACATACGAGTCAGCAAGAAAAAGAAAACAGGTAACTAGAAGGAAGACTTTTGTTTCACAGAAATTTAATTTTCCTTGTAAAACTTATTTTTAAATGGTGATAAACTTCTAATAATAACATGCATTTTGTAAATACATGACCCATATTTCCATTCATGTATATAAGCAGCAAATGGTTTATATATTATTAATTTGCCAAATATTTTTTGTTCTCTTCCCCTAACACATGAAGTAGGTGTGTCTTCATGTGCTTTAAATATTTTGTATACACTC
Source organism: Cnemophilus loriae (assembly GCA_013397755.1). Classification (NCBI taxonomy): domain Eukaryota; kingdom Metazoa; phylum Chordata; class Aves; order Passeriformes; family Corvidae; genus Cnemophilus; species Cnemophilus loriae. The sequence goes on from VZTF01001348.1 coordinate 1,227,333, forward strand.
TTTGACATCTCTTTATTGAGAGCAAATCTTAGCATTCAAGTCCAAAAGAATCTTTCTGTTACAGCTACTGAGGCTTTCAGTTACTGCTTCCACGGGCAGAGGGAACAGCTCAAGGCGACTTTCAAATGAGCATCTGCTGCCTCACCTCCAGGACAGAAAAAATGCAGCATGCAAGGTCCAACCAGACCAAGTGGTGTATAAACATGAACCCAAGCCATAACTGTGCTGCAAGCATTGCTGACTCATACATACAGCAGTTCTTCTGCTGCTTAGTGGTAGAAAAGTACCTTCTCATGTACAAAAGTAGTTAGCATCTTTTAGGAAATACAGTGGGATTCAAAGAAATATTTAGTAAATATTAAACTACTAAACCAATGCAGCTAACCTAGGATGTACTCCATAAACAGGACAATCCTGGTATTACCTGGAACACAAAGCCATGCAAGTACCAAGCTTTATAGCAGACATACCCTAGCAACAGAAACAACTTTTACCTAAGTCTCTGTACTTATTTTGGCTGTGGTAGAGTTAATTTCCTTCACAGTGGCTAATACGGGCCTGTGTCCTGGATTTGTGCTGGACACAGTGTTGATATTACAGAGATGTTTTTGTTATTGCTGAGCAGGGCTTACACAGAACCAAGGCCTTTTCTGCTGTTTATGCTGCCATGCTGGTGAGGGAGTTGTGGTTGCCTGGGATGCTGGGAAGAGACACAGCCAGGACAAGTGATGCCAGCTGCCCAAAAGGATATTCCAGACCACATGGCGTCATGCTCGACACATAAAGCTAGTGGAAGAAGGAAGAAAGGGATGTTCATAGTGATGGCGTTTGTCTTCCCAAGTCACTGTTACATGTGATGGGGCCCTGCTCTCCTGGAGATGGCTGAACACCTGCCTGCCCATGGGAAGCAGTGAATTAGGTCTTTGCTTTGCTTGTGTGCATAACTTTTGCTTTCCCTATTTAACTGTCTTTATCTCAACCCATGAGTTTTCTTACTTTTACCCTTCCAGTTCTCTTCCTGCTCCTGGTGGTGGGTGAGAGAACAAGTGGCTGCTAGCTTGGGTTAAACCACAATAGTCTCTTACCCTACTTAAAATACAGACTGTTCTCTCCTCTTTATTTCCCTCTGTTATCTGTCCCTACGAGACAAAAGCAGCAATTCTCAGGTTTGGGACTCTGGAAGGATTGTGAATTGGAATACAAGGAACAAACCTCGTAACCAAGGCAATATGGGAGTCCCTAAAGTGTAAGTTTTGCATAAGAACAAAAACAGTTCTGTTGTTTCCGTTTTCGATTTGTTTTGTTTTTTACCTTGAGTATAGCAATTTGGGGAAGGAAAAACTGTGGGTGAGAAACAGAATATTTATCTCATTGCACCTACTAGGGCACAGAGCTGGAGACGCAGCACTTGGGTGGTGTTTCAGTGTGGGAAGATGTGCATGTTTGTGTGGTACCAAACAGGAGTCAGCCACCACTGCAGAAAGAGAGAAGAGAGCTCTGAAACTGAAATGCTTGAGAAATTGCCACAGTAATTTAGTCTTCATGCAGGTTTCAATGGATAACAAAGGAATCCTTTTTCTTCAAAAAGCATAAGCAAAGCCACATCTCTTCACTAAGTAATTGAATGGTGTTAAAAAGGCACAAAAAAAGGACTAGGTTTTGTAATATCAGCACATGTGAACAAATTCAGTTCTGTAGAGATGTAGTGGAATATACCACAGTAAATCAGATATTTTATTGCTTTGAGGCAGAAACAAATATATAATTTATGCGCACTCATGTATATAAAACACACAAACATCAAGAGAAAAGCATGAACCACTATCTCTTTCTAAAAGTTCAGTTTTCAATTAAATTTCAAAACAAGTAGGGAAGTTGTAGAAAATAATGCAGCATAAGCAATTTTTTATCCAATGTAGCAGTTGAGAAGAAAATCCTTGGTCTTAAAATAATTTTTGCCTCTTTTGAAGTCAGTTGCGAAGTTTCCTTTTCATCTCAAGAAAAACTAGTAAAAGAGTAATTTATTGGTAGTATGGGGTTATGAGGCAACAAAAGTAGAATCTTGAAGAAAAATACATTTATGTTTGTCCTGAGCATCTCTTTAATACAAAAGCTTTCTAAACAAAAGGAGAGGTGTGGTTTGTGTTCTTATTTTAAAACATTCCCAGCTTTGTCATTTTTCACAGACGTTGTTTTACAGATTATGAAAATATGGTGAATTAACAGCGCTCACCTTTGAAAAGTATTTGTATCTGCTCAAAAACCTGCTATCCATGCCACCAGTTTCCCAACACATGACATTGGGGCACATAGAAGGCAGACTTCATTTTTGTAGCAATATTTGGAAGTACAAAGTGGACAAGGACAAAGGACCAAACTTGAGAAGCAAACACATTCCTTCCTTTTTAATCAATATCTTGTTAGACTGGTGGGTTTCACTCATTAATCTTTTGGTAAGTGAAAAATGAAACGGATTTACCATTACAGCAAAGTAAAATTGCAAATTAAATTCATTCTAATGAAATTGCTTACAAAGAGTGCTACTTCATCACACACAGCTTCTGTCAAGAGAGTTTGGACTTCAGAGTACTCATTTCTTTGAGGTAATGTATTTATAGGCAGATTCTGAATCCAAAAGACCTGAAAACAAACTTTCTAAATTCTTCTTCTTACACTGTGCGTATTCTTAAAATCATGCAAGTTCCATCTAAAAAGTATTGTGTTTTGTGTTTAATAGCTTCAAACAAATCTGAAACTGAACTTCATGTGACTGCTGTGCTGCACCTAAATGTTCACTATATTATAGCTGAGCTGGGACGTACAAAAAACTCAAAAAAATAAAATGCCTGGAGGTTTACAATGCATTGTTTTTAATTTCTTCAGTAACTGCTGCATATTGATTGATCTAGTATTGTACAACACAAGAAATTAGCAATTAAAGGCTTCCATGCATCCAGCATGAGATCCTACAAATCCTGTTATCCACAGGAGCAAAATTAAAAGAACAAGAGGAATCAACAAAGCTAAAAAGTGCTTATTGTAAGCTGTGCAGAATTTGTCCTTTGCTGAAAAACATGAAAACTCTGCACAGATTGCACGCACAAGAGTACTTAATGTAGGATTATAACTCAATTAAGGCAACTATTTCTCTGATCCTGTAATTCTAAGGCATTTTGCAGATGGCTATGAATCCCAGGCTGTAATACAAATTTCTTTCTGTTCTCTATAATATAAACCCACATATTATGTAAAGACACACTTAATCTTCTGCCTAGGAAAATAAACTTCACAATCTAGGTCAAAAGATACACTGCTGCTCTAGCTGAATCTAAAATAAGGTAAATTAAATTAACATATACAAAATTAAATGTGAACATCATCCATATATGTAAATATGACATTAACAACAAAGCTTAATTGATACCCACATTTCCTCAAGGAATTACTGACCATGTCCCATGGCATAGGGAAGGAAGATTACCAGCCCATCAGGAGCCATACCAACCCTGGAACTGGACATGGCATCACAAACAAGGCTGTGCACACAAATTGCTCGAGGTTGCAACTTCAGACTCCAAGTCAGCCTGGAGATTGGTGTGCTACAGGAATAAACATGCCCTTTCTCTGTTCCAATGTGAACAAAAGTGCATCTATGCTATCATTAATCATATGAGACTGGTTTGCTTCAGATTTGTCAAAACTAATTCAGCTTTGCTGAATTTAGCGACAGATACTGGATTTATCTAAACCGGGAGAAGAGAAAAAGGTTATATAAGATTTGCTAGCACAGCCAGACAAATTATATTGTTTATCCGTGCCTAAACAAAAGGTCACTATTAGCTCAGGGTTAACTAAAACTTCTTAGCTAATCTCTGACCTAATTTTGACCTCTCTTGTTAATTGCAGAAAAGCTTTCAGTAAAATATTGGTTAGTATCCCACCCCGCGCTTCTGCAGTTTCTTGTCTTACAGATCATAAATTAAAGACAAAATATCTTCTTCTAAGACTAATTAGTACCCAATTAGCTTCATGTTGTTACCTAAAGTGGAACTGACAGTAAAGAAAAACATTAAGCATTTTAATCTCTTAAATGCAGGAGGCATTTATGTAGAAGAAAGGATTATCAGAACCATAATTTCCCTTTACTTTTCCCTCCAGATCATAAAATATTTTTTCAGAAAGCCTGTAAAAATACCCAATTCCTCTGCTTCTAGCAATTCCCATTAGAAAGAAGTACAGTTATATACCACTGTTAGAAGTGAAAAACTAAACACATAAAGTCTAGAGGATCTATAATTATGTTAGTTGGTTGTAACCAGACATAATAATTTGTCATTGCATCATACTTCTTACAGAGCAGTTTACACTGGGCTTCTTTAATTCCTTCAGTAGCATAATTGTCGTACGTTAGAGTATGGGTATGATGTATTCATATCCATGAGATCCCCCCATCTGTGGAAGACGAGTTTTTGCTCAAGTGAAAGCAAAGCACCTGAGTTGTAATTCCAAAAATCACTTTTCTACTTTTCGTAAGTCAGAATTGTTCTGTTTCTCATAAAAACATATGCAGACTTAATTTAAAGATTAAGTCAGAGAGAAACTAAACCTGACTGTATTGTAAAATATATGTAAATTTACAAAAAGGAGTTCTAATAATATAAGAAATAAAAATCTCAAAGTTAGAAAGAACTGTCCAAATAACATGCCTTATGTTCATCTGAACTAAAGAATACAAGGAATTATGGTCTGAAAGCCTACTGAAATTAGATACTGAAGCTAAAAAGCTCAGTAGAAATTCAACATAATTCTAACTGCTGAAGCCTTACCATTCCATCACATCTATATTCATATTTCTTGTCTTTTTGTACTGATAAAAGCTTCTCCAAAATAAATTCATCCAGTCATACTGAGGATCATATCTGACACCCAAGTGATAACATAAGTCTAAATTATGTTTCGTTTTCTTCCTCTTCTGTACAGGAAATGAGAATGATCTTCCATCATCTGAACAAAGGCACCTGGCCCACTGCATAAATGAAAAGCTGGTCCATTACTGTTTGTCACATTGGTAGACAAACTCTTCCCTAAGAAGGGCCTAAAAATTGTTTTATTATAGTATAGTCAACTGTTTGGATCAAATCCAGATTCATATTAATTTGCTAGCTGCAAATAAATCCCACTGTACAGTCAGTAGTACAGTTTTCTTATATTTTAACATTATTCACCAAAAGCTCCATTCTTCTGAGTTTGCGTTTATTCTTTGGCATGGGCTTGTCATATAAGCCATTTTTGAGAAGATGCTCCTTGCTGTGATGGATCTGGGCACCATGCTGAAGTTGGAAAGAGCATAAAGCTTGAAGCGGATGGAGTATAGTCTGCAGAAACATAAAGGGGTGGGTGACAAAAAAAATCCAAGCTTTTAGTAAGATATTTTAGAGACATCAATTATTATGGGTTTTTTTATTCAATGCTTAAAAATGCTAATAAAACACAATTTGGATGACAAATGTTGTTAAAGTATAACCTTTGGAGACACAGAGGGTGCAGCTGAATAGAAGATGTACCAAAAAGAACCACAGAGCAGTCATATACCACCTACATGGTGCCATACCTCACTCATTCCTTGGAACCACTCAATCCTGACTTCAACCCCAGCCACACTGCTGTAAGTTACGGCTTTGACTTGACCTTAGCAATGGGCTACAATCAATTACTGTGGCTCGGTCAACAAGCTGCAATAAAATAAGTCACAATAACTAAGCTGTTTGTGCTTGCGCAAAAAGCCCTTGAGGCAGGGTTTTAGAAAGAGAGGAGGGACTCATGATCAAGGCAGCTGGTCTGCTATCCTGGAGACTCAACCGTGTCCATGCTTCTGCCCAGAGGTATTGTGTAGGATTAATGAAGCCACACAAACCAAATTTATCTCAAGTGGTTCCTAACTGTAGACTCTTCATTTTCTGGTTGCCTGACTGAGTCACAGGGGCCCCATGTGCAGATGTGTAAAGCAATCACATACGTAACTGCAGTCAGCAGGAGCCGAGATTCTACTGAGAAAAATATTACTCTTAAGAGCACACAGGAAAATGAAGTGACATACTAGGCATCAAACTAAGTGCACATTTTTAACTTCTACGGCTCTCAACTTCAGTTCACCATATTATATGCTGGGAATAGCACTCAGTTCAGAGAAGGTATAAAAAAATGCATGAATGTAGCTCTTGGCTACTGCACTGCTTAAAGAAAACAGTAATTTTGTCTTTGAAAAGTAGGCTGGGCCAATTCTCAGTGGTAGGGGTGAATCAGAATATAAGACTGGTAACTATAGACATTAGTTACCAGTTACTACTGGTAACTAAACATTCATTGTAAGACAGAAGTCCTAATGAAGGAAAAATATGTTGTCCTAGCACAACAAAGAAAAAGGTAAATACAAAACACCACATCTATGCACAAGTTTCTCCAAAACCCTCTTTATACAGAGTTCCAATTTCTGAGCCATATTTTCTTGTGTGTCCACACACTTTGTCCAAACCTGGGTTTAAATCCAATTCATTTAATATTAAGGTGAGTCTAGTGTCACAGAGGCAGACACAGAGGTGGCATACTATGTATTATGCCAGCTGCAGGAGCAATTTTTGACCTGAGAACCTTTTTAAGTAGGCAGATATTGAGTACAAAAATATTAACTAGCTGATGGAAAGTGGTATGGGCACCCCAAGGGTGAAGACTAGCATGTAGTGGGTACATGGATGAGCTTAAATCTCTTTTCACAGACCATTCACTACTACATTCTAGACACACAGTTGAATTGTAGACGTGGCTCTGTGGTGCAAAAGTACTTGTAGGTGTTTTTCAGAGGGCTTATTAAATTGATATTACTAATGTCAGCAGCAAAAGATTAAGAAGGACATTTTCTTAATGACCTCTTCCATCATGGACTAGTGGGATCAGAACTTACAAGGAAAGGCTAATGTCCAATTAGTATTCTTTGACCTGGGATAAGCTTAAACTCAAGAACTATTAAGTCTCAAATTCCTCCAGTGACATGTAAGAGTTGTGAGCTGGCCGGTAGGCAGACATAACCCAGTGGGTTACATTCCACGGCTGAGGAGTGCAGGAGATCAGCGGACCTGGCTTTAAAAAGCATTTAATCTTCAAGATAGCTGTGAGGGCGTATTTAGATCATCTCTGCTGTCTAGTTTTTGGAGAAAATAATTTACTTCTTTCCATGCAATAACATACTCTATCTCCTGTCACAGAATGAATCAGGTTTGTGAGAGTCAAAGATCACTTTGCTGTGTTCACTTTTGGAGCACAGCACGAAGGAGTCACAGTAATCTGAACATGCTAGAGTTAATAAATGAAAAATGGTTTCCATTAGTGCATTCTTGTTTTAGTTTGCGATGCAACAAAACTATTACAAATGTCATTAAGATTTTAACTGTCAAATTTTACATTAATAGCTAAATACCTTCACTGCCCCTCTACCATTCATAAAAGAAAAAATCAGGTACTTGAATTTACATACCTCTTGTATACTCTTATTTTTTTCCATGATAGAAAGAGCAACAGCTGCACATTCAAGAGTAGACAGACAGGTGTTTGTTGGTTGAGTACGAATTACATATTGACTTGAAATACTGGGTTTTAACTGCACCTGAAAAATAGCAAACTCTAGTAAAATAAACAGGTCAGGACAGCAAACAAGAAACCTATTTTCTACACCAAGCAAAGCACATCCCTTTTCCTCTGTGTTCACTTGTCTTCTTTCGTTTTTGCTGTTTTGTCTCCCAGTGGCCAATGACATGCTACTGTTAAGCATGTTACTGTTAACCCTAATACATGTGAGTCACCATCACAAACAAAAACTGCACATTTGTTACTGTACAAACACGCAAAGGAAATACAATTTTTTGTTAGAGAAAGACTAAGTGAAGTTTTAGCAACAGATTTCAGTTGCCATAGATATGCTATAACAAAAATAGAATTATTCACTTATGCTTTTTTTATTGCACACTCTAAACACACACACAATCCCATGCAAGGTACAATGGCCATATAGTCATTAACACTTTTTACCTTGGCTAAATATTATTTGTCAAAGTTCTGAATGTAAGACTTCCAGAAACTGCATTTATTTATACAACGTACTAGGTCACTGATTAGATCTATTTGCTTAACAAAATCATGTCTGAAAATAATTTACTGGCTCTGCCTCAAGTGATAAACACCTTACACTATCTTGCAAATTAAAGGTTTTTAAGAAAAAAAAATTTAATTCCATCAACAGCTCCAAAAGCTTTTACCAAGTTTATAAACAATGGTTGAAACAACACAGAATTTACACTACTAGACTTTTTGTGAAATTCAGATATTATTCCTTTATTCCTAAGATTTCCATCTCCACATATATCTAAAATGTTATTTGCAAAACAATTAATGTTTTAGCAACATTGTCAGTATTGTTAACCAAAAATTCTCAGTTCCTTTTCCAAAAACATTGTAGTGCAGTACAAAAAACCCTGACGAATTCTTATAAAAGAGCAATTTAATTTTCTTTTTTTTTTAAACTCATCCCATCAATTGTCTTTTATTTTTCTTCTTCTTGAAAAAATGAGTGAGTGATCCCCATGGCCATAATATTGTTCCCATTTTGCCTGCCAGAAATCTTTCACCATTCCTCACTTTATTCAATACTTTCCTCCTTCAAGTTTCTCATTTTTCCTTTTATTTGAAATATTTCATTTTCCTTCATCTCTCTTACATGCAATTACCCATTCTTTAAAGTTCAAGGTATTCCATTTATAAAAGGAAAACTCCAGACTGCTGAAGAGACATAAATGAATAAGATGAAATTCCACTGCTTTACCTATCCCAATCTAATGGAAATTAAAAATAATAAAATAAAAAGAAGGCAACAAGAAAAGAGCAAAGGCATTCTGGAAAGGACAAGCAAGATAGGTATAAAAACTCAGTTTACTCAAATATAGGAAAATACAGAAAAATTAGGCCTTTCTCAACTACCTTCTTCAATTTGGTATGGAAAAACCAGAAGAGAATAAAATTATTTAGGAGAAAAAATGTAGAATTTGGACATCAGTGTATGTAATGAAAAGAAAAAGAAAATTGTATTTTCATTTGGTGTTCCTCAAGGTTTTCTTTGGTTTTATGTCTTCTCTCTGTGAACATGTAGAGATCTTCATCACAACAGAGTAGGAAGCCTAGTTATTCGAAGTATACAGAAATCTACGCTGAAGAAGCTTATGGTCCCTACTTAGAAACTCCTAAATAGGTATCAAAAAACAGGTAAACTCTGTCCATCACTTCTCCAACACATGTGCAGCAAAGCAGACATATCCACACTTTTTCTCAACAGCTGACAGCCACATTCTTCATGGAGTATCTCTCCAGAGGCTAAAACTACCTGATGGAGTACCTGCAGGCCCACTGACTTCCCTCTCCTTCAACAGCGCCTTACGGCTTTTTCTGTAGGAGTTTGGAATAGTTCTGTCTGCTGATTTCTATACTTCATTCCTTGGGCCTCATGCTGAAAAACATTTAAGATAATCAACATTCCAGAGAAAGAAAACTTATTAATGATTGCAAAACAACTTCTATAAAGAAAAGGGACCTGCACTCTGCCACGCAACCGTGGAGCCAAAACACTCTGTAACTGCAACTCTCAAATAACTGACAGTGCACAAAAGGGCAATTTTCTAGTACTAATAGCAGCAACAAAGTTTCTTCTTTCCTGTGAAGAAAGAGAAAGGATGGAAACAAGTGTCCTCATCCATTTTTCTGAAAAATTACATATTCCCTGGGATAAGATCATAATACCATAGCGAGTGGTGGAGATCAGAGGAAAAATATCTGAACAAGACAACTGCCTGCTACAGTTTGTCTCTTAGGCTTCTTTCAGCATGCATTTTACCCTACCCTTTAAAGCAGCACAGAATCTAAATAAATGATCCCTAGTCACCTGAAATGCAGTCAGGGTAGTCTTTGTCTACTGCGAATTGTACAGACTCACTGAAGTTCCCATCTGAAACTAGGTACATTTACAGAACCAATAAAACACACAATAGTCTACCAACTCAGAGCATAAACTGAACAGCAAAACAAAGCCGAAACAACACAGAAACCAAAACAAATTAGTATAGTTACTAAATATTTCAGACACAGGAAGATATCTTCTTGGGAAAAAAAAAANCAGACTTGATTAGGTAGGAAGATGACTTCTGTCATTTTTCACCAAGACGTCTAAACTTGCATTGCCTTTTGTGCAGTTAATCATTTCAGATAGCATATTGCAACAATATCATCCAAGTTTCTGCATTACCCATGTGGATTAATTCTTTATCTGTCACCTGTGTATTTCAAATCCAGCTGAACAAGTTTAGTTCAGACTTATAGAAATGTTAATGCATAGTTAATTTAAACAAAATCCCACTGTTTACCTCTTACACCAGACTTCAAAATCTCAGAATGAGTATACACAAATACCCTGTTTAAGCATATTTCAAAACAACAATTATGATATTTTAGAAGCACTTCTCCATAAAATGATACATATCACAATACAACAATTTATTTGTTTGTTTTTGCTTCAAAGGAATTTGCAAATCATATGCACACTTTGGAATAATATCCATTTCTAACAAAATACAGAAATGACAAGTTGAAAAAACAGCAGCCAGTTTAATACTGCTCACCAAAATAACATAAGAAAGAAGATGGGAACTGTCTCAACCAACTCAAGCTAGAGAGGAATTTAGATAAACTGTATGCAATTACTCACTGGAATTCAGCCAAGACACTGAAATTAGTGTATCTATTCTCTGTAAGTGCAAAGGAGTTTGGGGACTTCGTTTCCAAGCCATTAGAAGTATGAAGCAACACATAAAATAAAAGCTTCCTTTCTATCTGTAACTCAAGACTGCTATTTCCAAAAGCCTGAATTTCAGCAATTCTCAGAAACAGTTACACCAACTTAACACTGGCTTATCTGCCAATGCACCATTCCCTTAGCAAATGCTACAGCCTTTGAGCATTTACAAAGGATTTGAACCACAGTAAAAACTGTGACCCTTTAGTGTTTCTTGGGACAGAGTTTTTCTTCCTGAGCCTTCCTCGGACTTGCTCCAGGCAAGTGAAGACCCAGCTGATCCTGTTCAGCTGTTCAAAACTGATAGGAGGAAAACTGTTGCCTTGATGAGGTCAAAGACCTGCTGTTTGAAATTTTAAAAATTTAAGTCAGTAAAGACAAGAAACTGATTTCACTTTTATTTTAAATAATAGAACTGGAGATCTAAGTGTTCTCCTCGGTCCTCTCCTTAATATCAGTATCTTTCTATTTTTTCTATGCCGATTTCTTCATCATTACTCTTACCAGCTTTACTCTCCAAACAGAACCCAGCATTATGCAAAATCATACTTGGAAAATAATGCATCAACAAGAACTGAGAAAAGTCCATCTCAGAGGGCACACTAAACAATTCTTGCCTGTTCTACTTTCTGCAATAACACTAGAAGCATCTCAAAACAGGCAGAGGCAAAATATATTTTTCTGTGGCTTCTATGAAAAACCTAATACTTAAGATCCCTTCCTCTTTATGTTGATAGTGTCTTTTGAAAATTTGAATGTCAGCTTGAGAATTAATTCGCTTAACTTTTCAAGAATGAAGGAAGAAAGTACCATCTGTCCTCCTGCTTAACATAGGAACTAGTTACTGTTCATATGTTCTATTTCTTTAATAAATACATTTCAGAAAAAAAATTAGCCATTTTTTTTAAACTAACTTAAAAGGCACACAAAAATCTCAGAAAGAGTACAACCACACCCTGCTATCTTGCCCGTCCTTCTAGAAACTAAGAAAAAATTGCTTTTAAGGTGCTGGGGAGTAAGAGCATTCTCTGGAAGCTACTGCGAAAACAACCTCAGACAGAAGATGGGTGGCAGGCATGGTAAGATCTTTCACTCAGTATCCAGTTTGTACAAGCACCTTTTAACTGTAAGCCAAAACAGTTTTCTGTATCTTATAGAAATTTCATGCAGTTAACTAAAATTATCTTTGTGACAGAGAAGACAGGCTGAGTAAATTTAGTCTCAGCATGCTACTGAAATTTACATCAAGAATATAAATAAGTTATCTTGTTCAAAACCTTGGCTTTAATTTAAAGTGACATCTTAAGAGCACTCTCTTTCTAAAATACTGGAGGGAATAACTGCCATGCAACTGTCACAAATGGACAGCCTGAAAAACCAGATAGCTGTCACAAAACCCTCTGTCCACGAGTACATGACTTTAAAGGCTTTGATGACTGGAAAAAGGGAAACAAAAAGCCCATTTTTAAAAAAGTGTAAAGCAGAAGACCTAGGGATCTACAGAGCAGTCTCATCTCTGTGCCAGGCAAGCTTATGAAGCAGATTCTCCTGGAAACCGTGCTAAGGCACATGGAAAACAAAGAGATGATTGGAAAGAGCCGGCATGGCTTTACAAAGGGGAAATCATGCCTGGTAACCTTCTGTGACAGAGCTGCAGCACTGGTGGATAAGGGCAGAGCAACTGACATTGTCTACCTGTACTTAGGCAAAGCTTTGGATGCTGCTTCACATGATATCCCTGTCTCTAAATTGGAGAGACATGGATTTGATGGATGGACCACTTGGGGGACAAACAACTGCCTGGATGGCTGCATGGAAAGAGTTGTGGTAAACAGCTCCTTGTCCACACGGAGACCACTGTGACCAGTGGTGTCCCTCGGGGTCAGTACTGAGGCTGATACTTTTTAACACCTTTGTTGGTGACAGGGACACTGGNGGCCAGTGGCATCAAGAGCACCCTCAGCAAGCTCCTGACGACGCCAGACTGTGTGGGGCAGGCAACACGCTGGAGGGAAGGGATGCCAGCCAGAGGGATCTTGGACAGGCTTGGAAAGTGGGACTGTGTGAACATCAAGAAGTTCAACAAAGTGCAAGTGCAAGGTCCTACACCCGAGTCGTGGCAATCCCAGCCACACGCACAGGTTGGGCGGAGAAATGACTGAGAGCAGCCCTGTGGGGCGAGACTTGGGGGCGATGCTTGACGGAAAGCTCACCACGAGCCAGCAGTGTGTGCTCACAGCCCACAAAGCCAATCCTGCCCTGGGCTGCACCAAAAGCAGCGTGGGCAGCAGGGTGAGGGACGGGATTCTGCCCCTCTGCTCTGCTCTGGTGAGACCTCACCGGCAGTGCCATGTCCGGTTCTGGTGGCCCCAACATAAGGAGGACGTGGAACTGTTGGAGCAAGTCCAGAGGAGGGTCACGAAGTCGATAAAGGGAGTGGAGCATGTCCCCTACAAAGCCAAGCTGAGAGAGTTGGGGCTGTTTAGCCTGGAGAAGGGAAGGTAGTGTGGAGACCTCATGGCAACCTTGCAGGATCTGAAGAGGCCTGCAGGGAAGCTGGAGAGGGACCCTTCCTCAGGAACTGTAGTGACAGGACAAGGAATAATGGGTACAAACTGAAAGAGGGGAAATTTAGGTTAGATTAAGGAAGAAATTTTTACTGTGGCAGTGGAGATACACTGGAACGGGTTGCCCAGAAAGGTTAGGGATGCCCCAAGCCTGGAGCCTCAAGGCCAGTTTGGATAAGGCCTTGAGCAACCAGGTCTAGTGGGAGGCGTCGCTACCCATCACAGGCGCGTTTGGGACTACATTAACTTTTAGGTTCCTTCCAAACCTTAATATTCCGTGATTCTGTAGTTAAGGATTCAAAGTATGCAAATGGACATAAACATCTGAAGTAACTTTAAAAAACATTGTTTACTTTGCTGATATTTCTAAACTACTGAATTTTGCAGGTGTTTCTGCTACCTTATTTAACAATCAAAAGAGATGACAATTTAATTTGACTTCGCAAGAAGTGAGAAGTGCTAAACTGTTGAATTCTCTTAGCAGCCTTGACAAGATGCCAAAATTTTGAGTTCTTACAAAAATTGTAACGTGGGATCCCTGGTAAACACACTTCAGAAATTGTTGCATAAGCAGAAAAAAAAAGAGCCTGTTGTAAATAGTCTTATAGAAGTAATGATGTGCTAAGGAGGTCACTGAAAACTATTTTGTGTTTTTGTTTAGAGCTTTGATTTCATAGTGCACTAAAGAGAAAAGAGCCTAAGGAATGATTAGGTAGTTGTTGGACTTTCTCGAAACAATCTGCCTACATGCTACTAAGTAGTTTGAATTACGAGGTTTTCCTGCAAGAAAAATTGTGCTTCGGAACCTGAATTTTCTCTTAACTTTGTACACAAGGATATGTAAAGATGTTCAGTGTAGATGCATAGATTAGAAAACAGATATATTTGGAAAAGTGAGGTATCTATTGCTATTTTTAAACTTTAATATGTATTCAGCTTGCAATTGTTTCAACTATTTAATAAATGGAAGTTTCATGTGTATGTATCAAATTCTCATTTTCTCACAAGACAAATTATGAAGTGGTAAGCTTGCTATGTAAGAAACTTGTCTTCTCTGGATAAATTACACTATTAGAAACGTTTTTTGTTTACAGCAGGTTTTTTTCTATCCTGGTTCACTTACCACAATTTTTTACATGTAGAAAATCTAATGTTACCAATGTGATCACACACAGTAACATAACATAAAAGCTTTGTGTTTATTCTGATTTACTTTTTAAAGGCAATATTTCCTTTTTATGTTCATTGCTTCCTTGCCCAGCCCAACAAATTTGTCTGAAGCACTGTAGGAGCACTCTAAAAACTCAGTCTGGCAAGGGTAGTGTGGATAAAGTGCATATACGTATGTTTGAAGGGTTTTTGTTTCTCAGGTTTCTTCTTTGTTTTGTTTTGGTTTTCGTTTTTTTTTTTAATTCTGTAGGAATGTGATACAAGAATTTTTGTCTGTGAAGGACACATTCCTTTTGCAATTTATTTCCTTGTCAATCAACTACATCTAAGAGTGAAAGCAAGTAACACAGTAGAGAAGTACTCTGTACAATCTAAATTATCCTTATTGAAAAAGATGTTTTAAAAAAAAGGTCAGAATATCTGGAAACACTAACACCTATTTTTTCACAGAATGTCCTTATGCCATTCTCAAATATATTTCTACATGCCAAATTACAGGATATTTACTTTATTTTGAACTTGTTTATATGGAAAAAAAACATAATGAAATACCAGAAGTGATGTTTTTAAAAACAGTTGTCATTTGACCTAGTCATGGAACAAAAAGACATTGTGTAGAATTATATCCAGATTATGAGCATTTAGTCATTCAGTGAGTAGCTCTCCTGGATTCCTTCTGGACCACTTATCTTTCTCACATAGTAGCCCACAGCAATGAAATATGGTTCTTAAATTGTTTTGGTTCCAGAAGCAAAGGGCATTCCTGAAAGCACATAGCGGTTTAATGTGTTTTCATACATGAACAACACACTTGATGGAAGAAAATCTGGGCACTATTTTTATGCAGATGTGCTTTGTAAGAGTGTAAGAAGGCTTCTGGGTTTGACCTGCAAAAGAGCTAATTGGTACCTCTGAATTCACGTTCTTCTGCAAAGGTTGAACGGAGTGTATGTCAGGACAATCTGCACACAGCCACTGTGCAGCAGAAGCAATTACATTTTTCTTTCACGGACAGAATATTATATATTTATCACAGTTTCCACCACAGCAGCAGTGAGATGTCCTGAGGCTGGTTGTAGAGATAAGACTCTAGAGTCTAACCTGACACCATGAATGGCCTGAGAAAAAGCCTTTACGGGACACCTAACGAGAAATGTTCCTGGGAAACTGTCAAAGACAATGTGCTTAATATGCTGGCATTTCCTAGAAATTGAACATATTACTTCAGGTTTACCTGAAAGTCATACTATAACCCGTGACTTATTTCACAATTTTACATGGATATGCCTAAATATTCAATCAGAAGATATAGAATCATAGAATGTTAAGGGTTGGAAGGGGCCTTAAACCTGCCCTGCCAAGAGTGGGGTTACCTCCCACTAAACCAGGTATCTCAAGGCTTTATCCAAACAGGCCTTGAGGCTCCAGCTTGAGGTATCCATAACCTCCCTGACCAGTATCTCACCCTGTTCAGTATCTCACCTTGTTCCAGTATCTCTCCACTGTCACAATAAAAATTTCTTCCTTAATCTAACCTAAATTTCCCCTCTTTCAGTTAGTACCCATTATTCCTTGTCCTGTCACTACAGTTCCTGAGGAAGGGTCCCTCTCCAGCTTCCCTGCAGGCCTCTTCAGATCCTGCAAGGTTGCCATGAGGTCTCCACACTACCTTCCCTTCTCCAGGCTGAACAGCCCCAACTCTCTCAGCTTGGCTTTGTAGGGGACATGCTCCACTCCCTTTATCGACTTCGTGACCCTCCTCTGGACTTGCTCCAACAGTTCCACGTCCTCCTTATGTTGGGGCCACCAGAACCGGACATGGCACTGCCGGTGAGGTCTCACCAGAGCAGAGCAGAGGGGCAGAATCCCGTCCCTCACCCTGCTGCCCACGCTGCTTTTGGTGCAGCCCAGGGCAGGATTGGCTTTGTGGGCTGTGAGCACACACTGCTGGCTCGTGGTGAGCTTTCCGTCAAGCATCGCCCCCAAGTCTCGTCCCACAGGGCTGCTCTCAGTCNAAGAAACAAACAAAAAAACAACAACAACAAAAAAACAACTACCAATGAGGAAGCCTTGCTATCCTTAAAGAAAGAAAAACAGATTGGTCTTCAGTTAAAACAGGTAACAGAAATAAAGTTCAAGCGCAGACAAGCTGTAGTTCTAACCTAAAAGGATGTAGTGGTTTGAGTTTGCCA
>VZTF01001349.1:0-11870 GCA_013397755.1 Cnemophilus loriae
TTTCCCATGAGAAACAGGGAATTTCCCTGCTTGGAGCACCTCCTCCCCCCCCTCCTTCTTCCCTGACCTTGCTGTCCGCAGAGTTGTTTCTCTCACATATTCTCACTCCTCACTCCTGGCTGGTGTTGCCCAGCTTCCTCCCCCCTTCTTAAATTTGTTGTCCCAGAGGTGCTACCACCATCACTGATTGGTTCGGCCTTGGCCAGCACCAGGTCTGTGTTGGAGCTGGCTGGCATTGGCTGTGTAAGGGAAGCTTCTGGTGTCTTCTCACAGAAGCCACTCCTGCAGCCCCCCCAACCTTGCCATGTAACCCTCCTACAACCATAAAGTAGTTGAGGAATGCAGGTCTCTTTCTTGAATTCAGTAGATTACAAAGTGTCTTAGGAACACAGTGCATGTGCTCTGACCCACAAACACTAGGAATTCATCAATTAAGTCTTAAATGCTCCATTATGCACTGAATTTTTTTTTAGAAGCCAGTTTTCTAACAGAGCAAAAAGGAAGATGCTCTAAAAAAAAAGCAAGACCTTTTATGATTGCTTAATAGTTATGGTCAATTTATTTTTCTTGCTTTTCTGACAAAAAGCCACACCAGAAAGTTCATTTTATATTCTTTATTGTATGCCAAAGTTCATTAAAGATAGGGTTTTGCTTGTATACAAGTTGCTCAAACTTTGTGTCTAGGTAGAGATTCATTAGCAATCTGACTTATTTCAAAGCATAGGCTTGTTAAACTAGGCCACAAAAACAATACTGTGTACAAGCAATAACTAAAGAAGAGCTGCAGGTTCAGGAGTTTCCAAATATTACACATCTTGAGATCTCATCAGGAAATAAAAATAAAATCAAATAAAAGCAGTCACAATATAAAATAGCAGCTCCATGTAGCTTTTTCAAGTTTTAATTTTATTTACAAAGTGTCACTTAGTTCAGTTTGCCTCATTCTTTGAAGCTTCATCAAAGTTTTCAACAAGATCTAGAAAAAAAAAATGTTGACATTCAAGTCTGACCTACTTCAGCTTTGCCAATTCCCTCGCACACCCCCCCCCCAAAAAAAGTACAAAGTCATATTAAGTGGTTACATGGCAAAAAAAAATAAAATCAGCTTACAAAATACAAACCAAACAACATTTAAGAGTTTCATGGTTCATTCTTCTTGTTCAAACAAGTTTGAAATAGTTAATTATAAAGCACAATTCTAAGAGCATTTAACTTCACCATACCCACAACAGAGCCAAGTGATACTGAAAAGGCAGTTTCTTAGCACTCTTCTTATTGACTATTAAATAATTATTTTAGCCATAGCTATTATTCCTACATGGGACAAAAATGCTAGCTCAAACCAATGATCCATCTAAGTCTCATATGGTATCTGAAAACAATGCCCACAGAAATTCTATAAAAGAATCACAGAATGGCCTGAGTTGGAAGGGACCTTAAAGATCATCTCATTCCAACCCAGACATAGGCAGGGACACCTTTTACTAGACCAAGTTACTCCAAGCCCCTTCCAACCTGGCCTTGAACACTTTCAGGGATGGGGCAGCCACAGCTTCTCTGAGCAACCTGTGCCAGTGCCTTATCACCCTCACAGTAAAGAATTTCTTCCTAATCACAGAATTATAGAATCATTAAGGTTGAAAAAGACTTCCAAGATCATTGGGTCCAACCTTTGACTGAACACCACCTTGTCAACTAGACCAGAGTACTACGACCAGTCGTTTCTTGAACACTTCCAGGGATGGGGACACCACGACTTCCCTGGGCAGCCCATTTCAATGCTTAACCACTCTTTCTGAGAAGAAGTTCTTCCTAATGTTCAACCTGAACTTCCCTTGGCACAGCTCGAGGCCGTTTCCTCTCATCCTGTCACTTGTTACCTGAGAGAAGATGCCAACCTCCACCTTGCTACAACCTCCTTTCAGGTAGTTGTAGAGAGTGATAAGGTGCCCCCTGAGCCTCCTTTTCACCAGGCCGAGCTCCCCCAGCTCCCTCAGCCGCTCCATATAAGACTTGTGTTTGGGACCCTTCCCCAGCTCCATTGCTCTTCTCTGGACATGCTCCAGCACCTCAATGTCTTTCTTGGAGGGGTCCAAAACTGGACACAGTACTCAAGGTGTGGCTTCACCAGTGCCAAGTACAGAGGGACAATATCTAATTACTATCTAATTAATATCTAATGCATATCTACCCTCTTTCAGTTTAAAGCCGTTCCCCCTTATCCTGTCACTCCATGCCCTTGTAAAAAGTCCCTCTCCAGCTCTCTTGCAGCCCCCCCTTCAGGTACTGAAAGGAATGACTAGTCAATACTCTTACTGTCCTTGGCCCAATCTTATACTGCATATATTATCTCTCAGCAAAATTCACTTCTTTTTCCTCCACTACATGCTTGTTCTTACCTGGAACTTCATCATCGTCATCATCATCGCCACCAGTAGCGAGTGGTGCTTTTCCATCCATAGCTGCAAGAACAAGCAGTTCAAAAGCATCAGTCAAGCTCACCATAAGCATCTTGATTACAAAGGTGATTTGCTTTGTTTTTTGAAAATATTATCAAAGAGTCTGAGCTAAATTGCAGTGCTCTATCCAGTTCCTCTGCTGAATAAAAATCTACAACTAATTCTATGTTACTAATAACGCTCAAACAGACCAGCTGAAAAATGAGAAGATGCATGCTGAGTAAGTTTACTAGTCACCATCTTGGTTCTAGCGATATAGAGTGCCTTGCATGGTAATAATTTTCAGCTAAAAGCACAGAGACTGATTTTACCAATTTCTCTTAAAAGCAGCTTGGTTTATTGATTACTCAGTGGTTCTTGAGGCTTACATATTTTACAACATTAGTAAGTTATAAGGAAATCTTAGGATCTTACGATCCTAGGCCTTCAAGAAAACTAAGGTGTAATTGTGAAGCTGCAAGTAGACACATGACTAGAGGCAATTAAAGATATTGTTCCCTGGCAAAGCCAGAGGAATATGGAACTGGATACACAATTTTATACTTCATTGGTTAAGGTAACCACATGTCCTGGTCTCCATCTCTACTGACTCAGTAATTTCTTAACTATTCCTATTATATTTGCCAGCGCTAGTGAGACTTAACCCTGTCCACTGTAGTAGACCAATGAGCATCTGCAAAACTGAAGCAGTATAATGCTAAGAATAGATATCTCAAGTCCCTGGGTGCCTGTGCCACTACTTTTACTGCTATTCTTAACTATACTACCTTGAGAATATGAGACATCTTAGCCCATGACCTCCATTTAATCCTAATTAATCCTTCTCAGTTTTCAAGAAAAGCATGAGCAAAGAGATGGGTTTATACTAGACTTCTGAAATTGCTGTATCCTGATTTCTAGAGAATGAAAATAGATAAATGCATAAACTTTGTTCTGAAAGGGCTTAAGGACAAAGTCACCACTGTCAGTGACCCATGGAGGTCCATGGTGGAACAGAGATCCACCTGCAGCCTGTGGAGGACCCCACACCAAAACAGGTAAATGCCCTAAGGAGGCTGTGACCCTGTGAAAAGCCCGTGCTGGAGCAGGCTCCTGGCAGGATCTGCAAAGAGAGGATCTCACGCTGGAGCAGGTTTGCTGGCAGAACCTGTGACCCCATGGGGGAACCATGCTGGAGAAGCCTGTTCCTGAAGGACTGTACCCCATGGAAGAGACTCATGCTGGAGCAGGGGAAGAGTGAGGAGAAAGGAGTGGTAGAGACACAGCATTAGGGACTGACCACAACCCCCATTCCCCATTCCCCTATGCCACTCAGGGGTAAGAAGGTAGAAGAGTTGGGAGTGAAGTTAAGCCCGGGAAGAAGGGAAGGGTGGGGAGAAGTGGTTTTAAGATTTGTTCTTATTTCTCATTATCCTACTCCAATTTGATTGGTAATACATTCAGTTAATTTCCCCAAGTCGAGTCTGTTTTGCCTATGATGGCAACTGGTGAGTGATCTCCCTCTGTCCTTATCTCAACCCACCAGTCTTTTATTGTATCTTCTCCGCATCTTGTTGATGGATGGGATTGAGAGTACAGCTTGGTGGGTACCTGGCAGCCAGCCAAAGTGAACCCCCCACAGCAATCTGCAGGCAAGCTTAATGTGGCAGCATTTAGCCAGGCTTTTAGCACAGTTGAAAAATGGGCAAGTTCTGGCTAAACCCTATAAATCCCTGCAACTGCATTTGTTGCCATTAAGATACACCTAGCTTATCTTAAGCATTATAACCTAAAGGGCTCAAAGAACAGTTGCTTCCAAAAATGCACCACAAAAGCAGCTTGCCTAACTAGTCTGCATCTGTGGTATGATGTCTATTGTTAACAGGCATAATAACATTGCCACTGTATCCAAAAAGGCTTTTGTTTGAAAGTGTTATGGTTTTTTGCTCACATAAAATGACAAGGTTTCAAGTAGATGTGCATCCTCCTAGAAAATATACTGGTGCATTTTTGTGCATTAATAGTTATATTTTGAAGCCACAAGTCCCCCTTGGAATTTAACTTACAGCCTGCTAACATAGTTTATCAAATATACTCTATTTCTTAATGAGAATAGAGAGCTACAGAAGTGGGACATAACTAAAAAAGAAAAGGTAAAAGCCATTTCATGTTTTGAAACAAATCAGTGCCTAATTTACAAGGTACAAATAATTTAAATGCTTTATATGTGGAGCAAATAGAATGGGAGTAGAGGGTCTATTCTACAAATGTGAGCAGGCTGACACACTAAAGCAGAATGATAATCCATCTAGTCTACAGTTCCTGACAGAGGTCTGCCTAGACACCAGTGTAGATGTGCACGAGGTCACATCTAAGGAAGTCTGAATTTTGTATGCTGGTGGAAGAAGAGGACTCAGTGAATCCTGGGACCTGTAGGCTACTCCAGCTTCTACCAATAGTAAAAACACACACAAAACATCTTTAAGGCTATCACTCTTGGGTAGGAATTACTGGAGCATGAAATGCTGCAGATGTGCATGGGGATTGTTTATCCAAATGCCACCCCCAACATATGCTAATGGCAAACCCTGACTGCATGAGCTAGCTATAATGGTTTTACACTATTCAGAAACTTCCCTAAACCAGAAAGAACTGCACCATCTCCTGATGCCTAACATTAAGTGGTGTAAGGCAGCCAGAAGGGGAATAAATGAATTTTCACAGGGCTCAAGTGACCAAGCAGGGCAAGAGTGTCCTGAGTAATAAGCCAGCTGGACTTATAAACAGAGCTTTAAACTAGATTTATCATGGGAAGGACATGGTTTTCTAGGTACTTGAGAAGAGCCAGGGGCTGCCAAGGCATGAGGAAGAAACAGAAAACACCTGTGAATTGCCTCAAGGGAATTAGGGTGAGCTCCTCTAAAACGGGGATGTGGCTGATAGCCCAGCTGAAGTGCCTCTATACCTGTGTATGCAGCATGGGAAACAAACAGGAGGAGCTGGAAACAGCTGCCCAGATGGAAAACCACGACCTGATTGCTATCACAGAAATTTGGTGGGATGAATTGCATGATTAGAGTGCTATGATTGATGGCTATAAACTATCCAGAAGGGACAGACAAGGAAGGAGAGGTGGGGGAGTTGCTCTCTATGCCAAAACCAGGATTGATTGCATGAAGCGATCTTTGAAGAACAGCAATACGCAGGTCGAAAGCTTACGGGTGAAAATTTGAGACCAAGTCAAGAAAGGAAACTTTGTGGTTCAACTGCAGGAAGCATCATGCTCGCATGCCCTGATCCTGATAGGGGACTTTAACCACCCAGATATCTGCTGGAAAAATGGCACAGTGAGTTGAAAGCAGTCCAGGAAACTAGTGGAGTGCTGAAGTGAGTTGACTGTGGCCAGACACCAAGTGCCCACCAAGCTGCTCTATCACTCCCCTCTTCAGCAGGACCTGAGAGGGGAGAAAATAAGATGGAACAAAACTCATGGGTCAAGATAAAGGCAGGTTAATAAAGCAAAAGCAAAGGCTGCATATGGAAGCAAAGGAAGACAAAAGATTTATTCTCTACTTCCCATCAACATGCAATGTCTGACCACTTTCTGGGATAAGGGCTTCTGTATGTGTAGCAGTTGCTCCAGGAGACAAATACCTTAATAATGAATGCCCCCTCCTTCCTCCTCCTTTCTCCTTTTATTGCTGAGCAGATGTTAATATCCCTTTGGTCAGTTGGGATCAGCTGTCCTGGCTATGTCCCTTCCAAAGATATTTGCCCACCACCAGCCTACTGTCCCTGGGGGGTGAAGAGGGGATATTGTTGGAGAGACAGTCTCGATGCCAAAGCACTGGTATGTTATCAACACCTTTCTAGCTACCAATACACAGCACAGCACTATGAGGGCTGCTATGGGGAAAGTTAACTCCATGTCAGCCAGACCCAATACAAGTGCTTTGAGGACAACTTCCTAGTACAGGTGATAGAGAGCCCAACCAGATGAGAGGCACTACTGGACCTGTTGCTCACCTAATGTGGAAGAACTTATGGCCTTAACCTGAGACATGAGATTCAGATTAGATATTAGAAAAAAAAATTTCACTGTTAGGGTCGTCAGGCATTGGAATAGGTTGCCCAGGAAGGTGGTGGAGTCACCATCCCTGGAGGTGTTTAAGAGGCATCTGGATCTGGCGCTGGGTGATATGGTTTAGTGGTTACAGTGGTAGTGCTAGGCTGACAGTTGGACTTGATCTTAAAAGGTCTCTTCCAACCTTGATGATTCTATGATTCTAAAGTCTCTCTAACTTATTGGAGAGGTCAAGATTGGAGGCAGTCTGGGCTGCAGCCATCATGCCTGGGTAGAATTCTCAATTTTGAGGGGTACTGGATGGGTAAAACAGTAGTCAGGGCCCTAAACCTCAGAGAGGCAAACTTTCAGCCATTTAGAACACTATTGTGTGGGATTCCTTGGGAAACTGCCCTCAGAAATAAAAGAGCTGGGAGATATTTGTCACGTTTACATCAGATTGCTGCCTTAATTCAAACCACAGGAGCTGTATGACTTGAACGAGTTTCTCCACTCTTTCCCAGCAGCAATGATTTACACCATGACAAACATGCTTGTCAAGTCAGACACAGCCCCACCCTTTCCCAGACACAAGTACAACTTTGTCATAACTATAGCAAAGCTATTATTGGGAACAGTATTATTCCACATATAAAAATGTGATGAAGTGAAAAAAAAAGAACAATTGTAGCAGAAGAGTGGCAGGCACATTGATTTGAGGTGTCTGTTACAAACGTTTGTCCCTGGGACAGGTGGCATCCAAAACAACAGGGAGGAATTAACATGAATCATAGAAACACAGAATAGTTTAGGTTGGAATGGACCTTAAAGACCATCATGTTCCACTCCCCTGACATGAGCAGGGGTACCTTCCACTAGACCAGGTTGCTCCAAGCCCTGTCAAACCTCGCCTTTCAGGGATGGGGCAGACACAGCTTCTCTGGGCAACCCATGCCAGTGCCTCACCACCATCTGAATAAAGAATTTCTTCCTAATATCTAATCAAAACTTGCCCTCTGTCAGCTTAAAACTGTTACCCCTTGTCCTATTATACATTCCCTGATAAATAGCCCCTCCCTTAAATAAATAGTTGTCTCACCTTTTTATAAGAGAGATCTTAACAGGTTCATTTTAAATCCTTCAAGTTTTCTTTCTTTCAAGCCCCACTTCTACCACAAGGAAGCCACACAGCTGACACTAGGAAGGAGGGACCTGAGCTTCGTTGAGAAAGCAGTTTACCTCATCTCTTGAACACTATTTCTAGCAGAATTTTTTTCATTGGGAAATTGAGAGAAGAGAAGCATCATCAGCTTTAGAAATGGAAATAGAGTCTATCTTTGCTGGCAGCAAAGCACAGAAAGAAAAACCGTAACAATCAAGTTCATAACTGCCACAAGAAGTAGAAAGTAAGTAGGAAAACTACATGCAGGACATGAAAAATGGTCCCAGTATCAACAAGCCTGTCTTTTGCTCCCAATTCTTATCCTGTAGCAGCAGCAGCACCTTTTCCAAAGACCATATACTTAAGTCCTTCCTCTACTTTTCTCACATAGTTTTAGGGAGAAAAAGTGTTCAGGTTCTTTTATTAATTTAAGGATAGAATAGGAAATTGGTGTATCTAGCTTAATGATCATGCCAGTCCTCTTCTCTACACTGTTCTACACACACAGAAATTATATTTCCTTACAAATGCTGTATAATTCCCTTTTAGCTATCAAAAAGCCCATGCAAGAAATAATACCTTCACAGCACCTGTGAGAGAACAAGGCAGTAGCAAGATGTCTGTCCTCAAGTCCCTCTCCCTATTGTTTACATTTCCATTAAAAGTGTCAAAACAGACATACCTTCTTTTAAAACCTAACTTTCTCAGAGTAACTCTATCTAGCTTTAATGAACTAGGTATGCCAAAATATGGTAGCCACAGCAAGTAGTAAAGTACCATGAAATCAAGTTTGGCTACAACTTTCTAGTCCTAGACCAGCTGCAAGATTATGCTGAGAAACAGGTGCCTCTGCTTTATTCTGTTATAGTCATTGTTGGATTTGAGCTATAAATAAGATTTAAGTGTCTCATTTCTTTAGCATTTTATAATATGCTTGCAGACAGTAAGAGTGCACTGAATTCCACTGTAGCTATACAAATAAGCCCCATAGCTGCCAGCAGGAAATGCATTCAAGTTTTAACTTACATTGCTTGGGTAGGGCTTCTGCCAATCTCCTCAGGCTAGTCAAACTGTCAGCTCCAAGCTGATTTAAGATGCTAGGAAGCATTTCTGTCAGCTGCTTTGTCTCAGCATGGCCAGTGATAGTGAAAGTGTTAGCAGCCAGAGATGCCTGAACTTTAGGGTTATTGAAGTGAATGACTGTTCCTTGGTTGGTAAACATATTTACCTGCAAGGGAAAAAAACAAAAACAAAACCAGTATTTCAAGCAGTTTAGCATGATTTTTCAATTTAACAGGAAACTAGTTGAAGTTCCTAAAGCTCAATTAAGCACCTATAGATAATTTACAGGCAAGTTTAAGATGCTACTTACAAGGAAATTAAGTTTTATACATTTTATATTTCTATATACAAAAACATTTTCCCCTTTCAAGCAATTACCTCTTCAATTCCAGAAATATTGTTGACACCCAGTTTCTTCAAAGAAAACTGAAGTTTCTTGTCATCTGCTGTAGCTGTTCTATGGACAACCTTCTTCTTTCTACGGGCAGTACCCTTTGCAAAAAAAAAGTTATGAATTAATATTTAATTAGTTCTTTGCAAACTCTAATTCTTGTGGCTATATAACTACTCTGCAGCCATCTACAAATCAACTTTGTATGCAAAGTTCTATTTCTGTGTTACAGCATACACAACCCCACTCCTTCAACTGCACTGCAGCAGTCTTTCCCTAACTAAAGCAAGCTTTGCACGTTTGTGAGAAGTGTGAGATTTTAGGATGCAATGCACCACAGAAGCTTTATTTCCTAAGTCTCATGGGGATTCTGCAACATCCTACTTAGGAAAGAAAAACTTCAAGTGTATCCTTGTCTGTTACCATAGGCATAAAATTGAAAACTGATCATCTCCTGAAGACTGACATACTCTACAGTCCTGTATGCCTAAAGAGTTGCTAGCTTAATTTGGTGACAAATAACCCTCAACAGAAAGATCTATTCAGACGTCATTCCTAGGACTAACCCCTAACAATATCTTTGATCTTTAAAGTTCCAAGTGACTGAATTCTTAATTCACCTGCTTATACATTCATTGCCAAACAGAGCAGTGTAATTCCTGAAAGTATATGTACTGCACAGCAGGAGGTGTGTGCAAGTGTAACTGCTACAGCAATACTAATGACAATCAGTGTAGTGACAGGCCATGTCTGCACTCCAGTAACTTATATCATTGTTGTAGAGGAGGGGAGGGAAATCAGGTCCACAATGGTCAGGAAAAACTTTGCTGGAATGCCCCTAACCATCAGCTTCCTATTGAAGAATGCACAACAGATTTTAGTCTACCATCCCAGTAAATACAAACAGTCTCTTTTTTTCTATCCCTTATCCTTTACAGTGTCAAGACAATATGGAGTTGCATCTGGTTTATGCTAGGGATTATCTAGAGCTGTGAATGCCAACTGTTTAGGTGGAACAAGTTACCTAGAATTAGGATGAACTTTCATTGTTGCTCTACTTCTGACATTTTTGTTCCAAGAAGTTATGAAATAGTTGTGAAAAATAAGTAGCAGTTCTGGCCACAGTTTACAGCTGTCTTTTCAGGCTGCAACTTATGTAGCATCATCAGAGTTTAAAGAAATGAGCTTCAAGATCGCTTAAAGGTTACTGGAACAATGTAAGACTAAGGCATAATAAAACAGCTTTGAAAATTCAAAATTGGTGCATGACATGAGTAGAAGTTTGGACAAGGTCGTTTCTCAGCCAAATAAGAATAAGGTTGAACAGCTGATTCTGATACTGAAAAAGTCAGTTTGCCTCTGGTGCCACAGGGGAAACACTTCCGAGCAGTTTTTAGTCATTTCTGAAGCCCATTAATTTTTCCTTAGACAATCTTTCTTAAGTTGTAGTCAAATTTTGACAATAAAGAGTCAGAGACCATAAAGCTATCAAAAAGATAATTAACAAATGAAAATGAGAAAACCCAAAACACTATTTTTTATTCCAAATAGACATCTCCATCTGATGGACTTACACATTTGTGTAAAATTTGAAGAACACATATTTTCCCAAAATATTTTATGGACATGATCTTAGAGGTATTTTCAAACGTAAATGATTTTATGAAATATATTTTTTAAAAAATACTTTTACATAAAATTCCAGACCACTCCTTTTTAGAAAGCAAAACAAGCAAAGGTTAAGTTCCCCTACAGACACAGAGCTCTAGATTTCTCCAGGAAAAAGGTTTGTAAGAATCAACATGATATTTAGCTGTATCAACACCCTACACAAAAATGTCAAATTCCACATAATGAAGTACTACAATAGCCCTCCACCTAAATATAATATTTATCTTCTTTTTAAGATCTGCAGGCCTGCAGTGTTATGAAAATCTTCCATCAGAGGCAATGTGCAACCTTTTCTCACAAGAAAGAAGAAAAAAACCCCAAAACAGTAGTGATAAAGGTTAAAGCCCTCTATAGGCAATACACACATGCTAGTAACATGCACATAATCAATATAATACAGCAGTCCTCTGCTTAACTAGTAATCCATATAAAGAATACACAAAATCAGCAAGCCAGTTAATTACTGGATTAATCCTGATTTAAGGCTGCCTAAATATCCATTTAAAGGCAAAAAGCTTCAACACGTGAATAAAAGCTACTGGAAACTGTCAACAAGAGTTCTGCTGAATAGAATCACAGAGTAGTTTGGGTTGGAAGAGACCTCAAAGATCATTTAGTTCCAACCCCCTGCTGTGGGCAGGGACACCTTCCACTAGACCAGGTTGCTCCAAGCCACGTCCAACCTGACACACACACAGAATCACTAGGTTGGAGGAGACCTTTAAGATCATCGAGTCCAACCCATGCCCTAACACCTCAACTAAACCATGGCACTAAGTGCCACATCCAATCTTTTTTTAAACACATTCAGGGATGGTGAGTCTACCACCTCCCCGGGCAGACAATTCCAGACCTTGAACACTTCCAGGGATGGGGAAAACACAACTTCTTGGGGCAACCTGTGCCAGTGCCTCACCATCCTCTGTCAGGGACTGAAATGATTCAGGCCTTAAACATTGTTATAAAAGAATTTTGTCCATTATAGCAAAAACTGTATAAAGAAGCTACAACCACAGAAACCTCCTTGAAGAACTTTGGACTGTGAGTTAAGCCACCTAGATAAGATAAAGGAGACACTATAGT
>VZTF01001351.1:0-13058 GCA_013397755.1 Cnemophilus loriae
CCTCACCCCCAGCCAAAATCTCAGGATATCTCTGCCCTTACAAAAGAAAGCCCCCTCAGCTACAAGAGCGCAGCTCCACCCTTCCCCCCACCTTGGCCACCTCTTTTTGTCTCTCTTAAGAACCAGTCGTTATTGTCTTTTAGCAACAGATGGGAGAAAAATCCCTGAGTGAAAAAGAAAAAAAAAAAAAAAGAACAATCCTAACTTTCTACAGGCTCTCTCTTCATAAACCTGGAGCAGCCAGGGAAGGGTAAGGTGCTGCACTTTTCCTTCTTTCCTTGGTCTTTAGCCACATCAAGATGAACTCTGGCTTTTCCAGTTCTGTTCCTGATGTCTGTGCAATGCCTGTGTATGTCTCTTGGGTAGTTTTGATGCTGCTTCCACCCCCTACGTTCTTAATTTTTGTATTTAAACATGATCCAGAATTCTCCACTCAGTCAGTCTGGCCTCCTGTTGTACTTGCTCAGCAATGGGATGGATCACTCTTATACTTTTTCTCCATTGGTTAATCAGAAATTCAGGTGGCTGTTTTACATCTACCTCAGCTCAATTCTATGCCTTCACCAGGCTGAAAAAGGCTTGTTCCTTCCACTGCTCCTCATGGGATATATGCTCCAGGCCTCAGACATCTTCATGGCTTTCCTCTGATCTTATTCCAGTTTATCAAAGTTTTTCTTGCATTGCAAGGCCTGAACACAGCATCACTGGTGTGATCTAATGAGTGCCAGGCAAAGGGAGCAATCCCTTCCTGGCCCCTGCCAGGTGTGTCTGTCCATGCAGCCCAGGACATTGCTGCAGCAGCCAGAACACACTGCAGATGTTCAGCCTATTTCTGGTCCACTGAGCCCTCTGTGTCCATCTCAGCAAAGCCAGTCTGTCCCAGCTTCGGATTCAGCTCCAATCCCGAGGATTCCTCTACCTTACCTACCTTTTTTCTGCCACCTGTCCTTAGGCTCACCTGATGGGTAACATCTTACTTGTAACGCCTCTAGGAAAGTAAGTAAGGCAAAGAGTGACAAGATATAATGCAGAATCCAAAGAGAGATTCAGCAGAGATGCAAACCATTTGCAAATGCTGGAAATGTGGGAGAAGGCATTTAGCAATGTTGGAATGGGGCAAAAGCTTCTGGAAACTGAAAATCTGGATTTTCTATTAGGGACTTGTGCAGGCAACAATAGGAGGCAAGAACCCTTGTCTTGGGAAAAAGGCAGTGTCTTGAGGGGTGTCCAGTGCAGCATAGAAAGGTCAAATGATGAGGAAACCCAAGGGGAGTTTCGGAACTGTAGATCCATATGTTTCTTCATGAATGGAAAAGATGTCCTGAGGGGAAGGTAGCAATAGTCAGGGTGTGAGAGGGAAGAGCCCCATGGAGATGCTGCTGGTAGGTTGGTGCTCACAGACCAGGCAGAGGGAAGCAGCAGGTAC
The DNA here is from genome assembly GCA_013397755.1 of Cnemophilus loriae. Lineage (NCBI taxonomy): Eukaryota > Metazoa > Chordata > Aves > Passeriformes > Corvidae > Cnemophilus > Cnemophilus loriae. Next base: position 1,427 of record VZTF01001351.1, read on the forward strand.
CGCCCCCTCCTCTTCCAGGCAAGTGTTTATTTTAGGGCCACTTGCACCTGATGAGGTCACAGAGCCAGAGGAGGTGAGGGCCCTTCTTTGGCACACCCAGAGCTGAGTGAGCAGCCACCCTAAGGCAGCTCCATGCCCATCGGCAGTGGCAGGAAAGGCGACAGGAGAGGTGACACCTCCGCCTGTGAGGAACGCAGAGCTTCTGGCTGGGGAAACCTTTAGCTGTCTCATGTGATAGTTCACAGTAGCAAAGATTGTATCAAACTCGTATTGATTTTAGAGGTGCAGATTGACAACAAAATTGACATTCGTAATTTTTGTTTGTTGACTTTCAGAAACATTAGGAAATATTTCAGAAAGGCAGTTCCTTCCGCCTGTGTTGGACAGCCACCCCCACCCTGCGGACGCCTGTTCATACTCTGCCCTCCTGTGGAGGAAGGCACTGGAGTCAGACCTGTCCCACCATCTAAGCCACAAACATTCCTCACTGCTAGAATCTGTGCCGTGAGGGGGTGACAGAGTCCAGCAGCTCCGAGTGGGTGAGCTGGGACCGCTGCCCTGGGATGAAAGGAACCAGCCCTGCAAAGACGAGCTCTACAGCAGGATGTAATTTATTTTAAAATACAAGATTTTCGAATTAATACTTTCAAGCCAATATTTTCCATTTCAACAAATTAAATAGAATTGTCTTCGAAAGCAGAAAACAGCTGAGTTGCAAATGTTCACCTCAGTTGTCTTTTACAGCTAAGGGAATCCAGTATCTTTTAGTCCAACAAAATCGTTTAATCTGTCCCTTTAGGTTTGTCTTTCAAACCTTACCAGATCCTGGTATCAAGCGATCAAGCGATACCAAAGTTATAATTTATGGGGAAAAGGTCCGTGAATGCGAGGCTGCGCGGCCCTGCAGGGCGCGCGCCCCGAGCCCCCCAGCCGCAGCTGAGGGGAACCAGCAGTTCTGCCGGACCCCTCGCTGCGGGGTGACCCCCCACCTCGCCCCTGCTGTCCCCTAACACCCACAATGACCCCACCGCGGGGTGACCCCCCTCCTCGTCCCCGCTGTCCCCTCACATCCACAATGACCCCACTGCGGGGTGATTCCCCAGCCCCTCATAGCACACCGACCGCGCTGCCAGGGAACGCCACCTCCCTCTTCCTTTCCCCCGAGCGCCCTCGGCCCCGCCCGCCGCCGGAAACGGCCCCGTCCCGGAGCCTCGCGCATGCCTGTTCCTTCCGGTGGGGCGCCATCGTTGCGGCGGAGGTGAGGCCGGGTGGGGGGTCCGTGTCCATCCGCGTCCATCGGGCCCGCGCGCCGTAGCCATGGCCATCCGCTACCCCATGGCCGTGGGCCTTAACAAGGGCTACAAGGTGACCAAGAACGTGTCCAAGCCCCGGCAGTGTCGCCGCCGCGGGGTGAGTACGAGACTCTGCTGGCGCGCGGTGCCCCGGGCCCGCCTCTGTCGCGGGGGCCGAACGGGCCCACTGTCCCCGGTGCGCAGCGCGATTGTGTTCATGTGTCAGGCGCGGAGCCACCCATCGCCTCCGGCCCCGTCCCGCAGGGCTGCGGCTGGGTGCTTTCGCTGCGGGGAGACGGGAGCGCTCAGAATCCGCGCGCTGCCCGTGACTGCGGGGCCGGGCGGGGTGATGGGCTCGGCCGGGCAGGGCAGCGGGTGGTTGTGAAAGTTGTGTGCCTTCTCGAGTCTCTCCTATTCTGCTTCTCTTGGTAATCCCCACAAAATTGCAAAGAGTTTCCCTACTGGGAGCTATCCAGGTCTGATAGATGCATGTGTTGTTCTGAGACATGAATGTATCTGGGCCTTTTATCCGCTCTGATTAAATGCTCTGTGTAGCTGTGGTGTCCGACGTGTGTTGCAGTGCAAACACTGGGTATCTCATGGTCCTGCTTTTTCTAAAAATGCTAGTTCATGCCACTGTGTGACACATCCGGACCCGAGGCTGAAGACAGACTGGCACACTTGGCCAAGCTGACGTGCTTCGCAGCATCTGCCAGGGATCAAGTTTTCTTGGGACATGCCAACAGCGTGGGCTGGTTTTGAGGCCTAGCCGAGAGTATGCCACAGCCACTTGCAGTCCCCTTGTATCAACCAGCATCTACGTGCCTTGTAACCTGCTTACTCCTTCCCTTCCCACAGCGCCTGACCAAACACACCAAGTTTGTGCGAGACATGATCAGGGAAGTCTGTGGCTTTGCACCCTATGAGCGACGTGCAATGGAGTTGCTGAAAGTGTCCAAGGACAAACGTGCTCTGAAGTTCATCAAGAAGCGGGTGGGTCAATCAACTAACAATGATGGCAGAAACTACTATGCCAGCTGTCTGTTTTCTGCCCTCCCCTAGGAATATTTGGCTTTTTAATTATCTTTTTTTTTTCAGTTGTTTTGGAAGTTACTGGTGTAATATGATGGAGTGGAGAGAATGTTCCTTGGGGTGGGTGGGAGAGCAGGAGATGGATGCAAAGGTACTTTGCCAAAAAGACCCTGAGCTCAAGGATTCAGGCTTGTCATGCTATTTTTCCATGGTTTGCATGTCTGGTGTGGGGAAGATGAGAGCAGCACTGATAGAGGTTGGGTGCCATTAATCAGGAGACTTCAGATGGGGTTCCTTGAGTTGGAGTGGTTATGAGAGTTGAAAGCAGCCCCTTTCGTGTCCCAAATAACTGTGTTGAGGTACTGCTGAGACAGGATGGCAGACTCCTGGCTGGAAGTTGAGTCCCTCTTTCCAGGACTTTACCATTCTGCCTGGTTTTGAGGTGTGTTGGCAGTGATACCTGCAGCAGTCCCAGTGTGTCCAGTCTGTGCTGGGTAAAGACTGACAGCTCTGCTCTCTCCCTTCAGGTTGGCACTCACATTCGGGCCAAGAGGAAGCGGGAAGAACTCAGTAATGTCCTGGCAGCCATGAGGAAAGCTGCTGCAAAGAAGGATTGAGTTGCACAGGCTGCAACACAATAAAGTCCTTTCTCCCAAAACCAGGGTAGTGAGTGTTCTTGGTACACATACTTCAGTGGGTTCTGCTGGGGGATGCTGACAAGGTCCTGAACTTGAGCCATCAAGAATTTGGGTCAGTGTTTTATTGTACTTGGAGCTGGAGATGCTGATACTGGTGCTGCTGTGACTTACTCTAGAGGGGAATCCTCTACGACTGTGTGCAGTCTCAGGACATGGAAATCTCTGTAATAATACCTTCCACCTCCTTCAGACCTAGATGGTGGTAGGAGGGAAGTCAAGTGGGCATAAAGGGCTGTTAAAAATAGTAACTACTTTGCACTTCTTCACCAGGGTACATCAGCCCGTTCCTCATGCAACTTAGCCTGCTCCTGTGTTTCCCCTTGTACCCTCTATTCAGGCCTGTTTTCTGCAGTGTGTTAGCAAGTCATGTGTAGTCACACGTAGAGTCAGCAAGAGCTCCCTGGACTTCAGTAGCTGGATTCTTTCTTCTGCCCTAAGGGCTCCCTTGCTGTGAGATGACAGGGGTTGTTCTTGGCTGAGAAAATACTTTTCAACTAGACTTCATGCTATTACTCTTCCCCTCTTTAAACTGTTTTTCTTAGTGTTCATTGGAAGACGAAGTATTTAAGTTCTCCAGCCCCCAAGCCTGTGTTTACTGATGTACAACAGTCATGTCAGGACATTTAATTCCTTTTCTCACTCCCTGAACGTGATACAACTGCTGCAGAGGCACAGGCCAGCTGTGGTGCAGCACAGTGCTGACTGCTGATGCTGAGCATGTTGCTGTTTGGCCCTCGACTGCTCTCTTTAAACCTGGAGTTCTTTCTGGTGGTATTGACCTGGTGACTGAACCTGGAGAACCATGTCCCTTTATCAGCTGAATATACCAGCTGTGCTGAACTATCTTAGAATTTCAGTGTCCTTTCAGCCTAGCCCAGACTTCTAAGCAGAGACGGATTCTGAGAGCTACTTGCCTTCCACCACATTGGGAATAACAGCTGTACATCAGCCTAGCTCTGGGTGTACTGTTCAGTCCTTTTCCACAAGCCATATGGAAATTTACAGTGAAATAGCTGAAACATCTTCAGTGAGACCAGACTAGCCCCACTGCTGGTGGCTGATAACATGCCCATTACTTTGGCAAAACTGGAAATCCTTTATTGTAGATCATAATTCAGTATTAAAGACTGAGAAATACTTTATTCTAGCAGAGCCATAATTCATTTTGGCAGCTGCGCAGCAGCAATAGCTTCATGTCTCACTTCAGGATTGCCCCTGGTCACCCATCTCTAGGCGGGGGCCGACTGCTTAAGGACAGACCACCTTCCAGCCATCAGGGCACAGGGTGTCATCCTCCAGTGAGATCCAGCTGTGAAAATGCTATATCAAATACCTCTTTGTAGTGCTCCACAAAATGCACTTCCAGTCCTTCTGTAATGAATCCAGCAAGGTCATAATAATCCTTTTTGTTCTCTGATGGCAGAATGATGCAGGTAACACCTGCCCTCTTTGCCTGTGGGGAGAAAAAGTTGGGCTGTCAGTCGAGTCCTAGGCATTCTTCCATGTAGCAGAAACACCCTTCCTCATTTCTGAAAGCAAGAGCAGTTATTTAGGAGCATGATCCAGCTTTACTCTCTTCTTTGGAAAGCACCAAGGGCATTCCTGACAGATACCACCACGGTGAAGCATGTTCTAGATCCCCCCTCAAGCCCCAAAACACATACTACTCTCCAGTGCCATCTCAGCTGCAGGGACAGATGGGGGAGGCATTTTAGTTGGACTGTGTCAGCAGCTTGGGGGATTGTTTAGAACATTCATACTATTTTACAGTTTTAAGTATCTGTTCCAGCTTGGGTGAGGATAAAGCCTAGGATGAAAGCAAGAGTTAGAAACAGCTTATCAGACCAACCTACCCCATCAATACCCTTAGCACAATTCTACAGAATCTTTTGATAGGGACACCTTCCCTAGAAGGAGCACAGAAAGCAGAGCTGCTCTTCCCAGGACAGGTTTGTACCCATCGCTTTTGGGGTGATCCTGTGTTTAGGCCTGTGGCCACTCACACTCCTGCAAGTGCAGCCAGTCAGTGCCATAGCACAGGTTAGTCGTGTACTGACTGCTACAAACAACTACTCATTTTTAAGGCATACAAGGAAAAGAAATCACACTGCACAAGGCTGTAGCCCAAATATATTTGGGGACAGAACACTGATGTGGAACCCCAGCTCAACGGAGGAAGACCTAACATTCTTGACAGAAAAATGTGTGTGGTGCAAGGCTTGTGTAGGCCAGAATTATACAGGTGAAAAGTAGGGAGAGAGACTGAACGCTTGGAAAGAAATGTTGAAAACTGCAAAGGGTTGAAACCAAAAATACAAGGCACTAAATATAAGTTCCTTTCATCTAAGACAGACATCTGTATGAAATGTCAGTCAAATTCACACCAGAACTAAGGAACAGAGCCTTCATTTTAAGAATGTACCTTAGAGATGCTGTCAAATCTCCGCTGGATGCCCTCCTTAAACAGGCAATTCAGCACAGCACAGGTGACTCAATTGTGCTAGTCTGACAGAGCAGACAGCTCTGACAGCCAGTTAAAGCTGTCGGTCACCTTCAATTCTGCCAGTCTAGGTGAAATTGAGCTATGCCAACACAGCTGCCCTGGCACAAAGCCTGGTGCCCCATCCCTTTCCTCACAGCCAGAGACACAGCCGAGATCCCCATGTTCTCCTGCAGGCTTTTCCAACCTGTGTATGGAATGAAATCTGCCTCTCCCAGTTGAAGGAGCAACCCCTCTGGCTGTCCCTGTCCCCACTGAGCCAAACCCAGGGGTCTCTCCTGTGGACAATGCACAGAAACAAGAGCTCTTACCGCAATAGTCTTCTCTTTGATTCCACCAACAGGAAGAATTTTTCCAGTCAATGACACCTCTCCAGTCATGGCTACATTCTGCCTCACTGGGCAATTCATGGCCAGCGACAGCAAAGCTGTTACTATGGTACATCCTGCGCTTGGTCCATCCTTTGGGGTTGCTCCCTGTTTAAAAACACAAAGCACAACCCCCCTGCTCATTCAAGAAGCAGCGGAGCCAGACGATACCCTTGTCCTTGTTGTTTTAACATTGTCCCAGTTTCATGAAGCCTCACAAAGCTTTTTGCATGTGTGTGAGTGACGGAATCCTGCTATTTGAATTGGCTGATTTATTAACAACTGTGACATTCCTCACCTTATGCATGAGGAATAATCCATGAGTCTACAATGTGGTTTCTGGCTTGATGCCTCCACCATACTCACTGGGCTCAGGTCTTTGAATAAGCAACATTAGTGGGAAAAAAGAGCACAAACACTTTGAAGCTCTTTGTTAGACCTAAACCAACCATGGAAACAGGGAACAGAAGTCAACATCACAAGGGGGAGAGTGTCAAGAGTCACAAAGTAGTGGAGGACAATACCAAAAATCATTAAAGGCAGAAAAGATCAGTATATAAAGCCCCACAAAATCCAGGCCTGAACTAGTGACTGCCTGGATTTATCTGAGATCAAACCTCTTTGAGATAAGAGCAGAGGAAATCAATGTTTGAGAAGAGACAGAGATCATGCCTGCTGTTTTCTCATCTTTCAGGAATTGAATTCACAGACAACAATGCAGTACCTGGACAGACACAGCGAGCTGCAACAATGACACTGCGCACCGAGCACTCAGTAGTCCAGAAGTAAAGCTGGGGCGCAATTACAGCTCGAAATCTGTCTTTAGTAAAGCACCTGCCCAAAGCTTGTTACACAGCATGTGAGCCACTCTGAGTACTGTGTGCATTTATTTTCAGCCCCAAATACTGGACAAATGCAACCACTGCCATTATGTGAACTAGGAAGCATGGCACAGAGATCAGGAGTAGTATTTTCAATTATGTGCAAATGACTTGAAGCCTTTAAGAAGGCCTGGTAACGCAGAGACCTAAACTTTGATGTCCTTGTAACTTCATCCAAGCATTTATCCAAATCACTTATCTCTATGTTATGGTTTCTGCACCTGCAAAACAAGGCCAACAGCTACAACAAATGCTTAGGTTTCCTTAGAAAATTATCCAAGCCCCTGTATTCTTGCCATGTGCTTGCTGTAGAAAGGAATGGAAACATGGCTCACAGAAGACTTTCACAGGAACCTGAAGAACATGTCTTCATTCCTGGGTTTTACTGCTAGAAGAGGGCATTCTACACAACATGGACAAATGAAGTGCCTTCCAGCTTTACATCTAGGGGAGCAAACCAGCCTGGCTGCTGTGCATGCTCTGTGAACTCTGCATCAGTTTACCTCTGGCACATGCAAGTGGATATGAGAAGACATAAGAAAGTCATTGTTGGGGTCCTTCTGCATCAGAAAGGCTCTTGCAAATGTGTATGCAATTTTGGCACTCTCTTTCATTACATCTCCTAGTTGCCCTGTTACTTCAAGCGACCCATCCTTGTTCTCCTTGTCTTTGGGTCGCCTCAGGGATGTTTCAATAAACAGAGTGGAACCTCCTAAAATAAGAAAGGAAAAACAACATCTGAAAAAAAGTTAAAGGAAAATTAAACCAGAAGGTTTTGGTGATGCAGAAGCTATGTCAGGCATTTGGAACTGATGCTCTCTGATGACACACTAGCCCTCGGGTAGAGAGCAGCTGAAACCTGTTCTCCAAATACCTCCAGGAAGGCCAGCTAGAAATCTCAACAGTCTCCATTCATTGCTTTTTTGGACTTTACCTTCTAGGAACACAGATGCAACCCCTGTTTAATGGAAATAATCAAGTTCTTATAATGGTTTCAGGTTTTTTGTTTCCTCCAGAGAGTAAGCTCAGTTCATATCATAAAACACTTCTAGCCACTTCAATTTTCCAGTGCCAGGTATCTATTTACCTTCTCCACCATACTGATAATTTCCCTCTTAACTACTTTAATTCTACCCAAGGTCAATTTGAGTATGCAGAGGTCATCTCCTTTGCTGTGTGCTGTATTTCCGTCCTGTAGTGCACATAAGCTGCCAAGTTACTAGGGAAGTAATCCAATGAACAGTAAGCAGCTAACTGCACCCATCCCACAGAGTGCTGGAACACCTATACCTGCCCTCAACACCAAAAGTCAAGTCAGTGTTGCACATCACTGATGAGATACAGCATTCCTCAGCTGTGCCCTGTGTCACAGTGGCACCTCCTGCTGCTCTTAAGGCAGAAGACCAGGTCTTGCCCTCTCTGAAAAGTCTTATGCTTCTATGAACTGCTGTTCCTAATGTGTGTCATTTGTATGGGATATGGAGCTTAAAGAGAAAACATGCTAGCCCTAAGCTAAGATGAGCCTGGGTAAGGGCATAAGAAAGGCTCCCTTCTTCAAGGATGTAGTATTCACGATTCAAAGGCCAAAGGAAGTTCCTTTTACTGATGCCTGTAGAAGAACATCTCTCGACTCAGTTCTGTTTGACTATCACATTCAATTTTTGAAAATTATACAGAAATGTAGACATTAACCCAAAATTAATTTTGTCTCACCCATAGCTGTCCAGGCCAGACCCATCACCACTCCTGGGGGAGTGGTTTCATACATGCGATCCACAGTGAAGATGGGCTTTCCTACAAAGTCCTGCAGGTTTTCAGGTGTTACTTGGACCGTCTCTGCTTCTCCACTCACAATTTTATAGGCAGACTTCCTCAATACCTGAGTGAGACAGTAATTTATCTCTGTAGAAAAAGCTGAGAAGGCTGATGCACAGTGGTCACAGTTACACATACCCTTCCCTCACCTTTTCTACTTGCTTCTGCAGATTCCTCACCCCACTCTCTCTGCAGTACTGCTTGATGAGAACAGTCAGGACATCTGATGTGATCTGAGCTTTGTTTTCATCCAAGCCACACAGAATTCGTGCTTGAGGGACCAAGTATCTCTGAAAGAAACAATCCCCCACATCCTTCTCTTAGTATTTGTGACAAGAGCCTAGTGGTTCCAATTCACTCAACTTTCTGCTGTTAGCTCAATGCTGCTTTCTGGTGTCCACAGACTGTGGAACACTGGAGTTACTTTAACTGTGTGTTCAAATCAAAGGAACTCTGTCCAAAATACCATGTGCCTAATTTTTTTGGACACAGTTGGATGCAAATATGTAAGCCTGAATTTGCGAAAAAAAAAATTTACCAGATGTAATTCACATAAAGCAGAACAGTGATTTCTCTTACCTCTGCAATTGCAAGTTTCTCTTCTGCTACATATCCTGACACATTGATCACTTCCATTCTATCCCGCAGTGGCTCTGGAATGGTTTCTGTTACATTGGCAGTACAAATAAAAAGTACCTGGAAGCATTAAAAGATTCTATTAAGAACTTTCATTAACCTGCTGCTTTATTCCAAGTACTAGTTCCTAAATACTGCATTTCTCTGTCTGAAGGGCTAGAGCAAGATCACCCTCCCTGTGGAATTAGTTTTTATTAGAAGTTTGGATTTTAGAACTACATAATAGCATGTTCCCTACCCCCAAAATAAATGTTTAGAAATACACAATGCACAAACTGGGAAATCAGAATGGTTTGACAGGGACCACAAAACAGGAGATCTAGATCTCACTCAGTTCTTTCTACCTTCTAGGAAATTAGCACAGAATGACCCAATTATCTATACCTATTCCTAATATGTCAATTCTGCAATTTATGTCAGCTGCACATAAAGTGCAACAGTGTGTAAAGACGACCAATTTCAAATGCTTCAGAGCAGCATTAGGCCACCTCCCTTGACAGCAGCTCTGCCAATCATTATGTAAAGGAAAACTCTTGCCTTTTCTAGCGGAGACCACATATCTGTTTGTCTCTGGCTCTACAGGGAGTTAGGGCTACAGGACATATGCTGGTGATCATGTTCTTTCACGTACAGACACTTCAGTTAAAGCCAACTCCTGCAGAGACAGCTGTATACCATGTATGTTCCATCTGACTTTCCAACCGAATAAAATGTCAGCATCTTTTCATGGACAGGAAATCTCTGCATTGATACACATGCATACATTTTGGCTCTAGAACCTCTGCAGAAAAGAGAAATACCTTTGATAAATCCACAGGAACATCAAGATAGTGATCTAAGAAGTTAGAGTTCTGTTCTGGATCCAATAATTCTAGAAGGGCCGAGGATGGATCCCCTTGATAGCCTCTTCCTATTTTATCCACCTGTGGGAGAAAAAAATTTAATGCTCTAAGAAGTTTCCTACCATGATCAATACTCAAGCAAGATTTTTTCCAAGGCTCCATCTGAAAATCTTCATGAGTGTTCATTAACATCCAGTACCAGACTACCACTTTTCTGTGCACTCATCCAAGTCCCCACTACCTTCCTGCGTGAGCACATGACACACCTGAGCAGACACAGGACTTTTGAGTGTTGCAGAAAATCACTGTGAAGTCTCAGGCAATGTGCATACAATAAAAAGCACTACTACTAGTGGGCTACTACTCGTTAAGCTGAGATAAGGCTATAGGCACAGAGCAGAACATTTACTCCACAGTGGGAGGACTACAGAGTGCTAGCTTACACCGCTTCCCTAATACGCAAGCTCAGACACTCTCCTTACTCTGCCCAAGGTGCAAAGTGCCTACACACAGCCATTCAAGCAGAGCCCAATTAGTGACCTGGGCGGGTGTCACAGTCATAAGTTGATTGAGGCTCGTGGGGACTTCTTGAAGTCATCTTGACCAACCCCGCTGCTCACACAAGGCCACTGGAGCCAGCTGCCCAGGACCATGGCCAAGGTCACTGACTCTTCCAGCAGTGTGAACTCCTTCTGAGGATACAAACAGGGCCGCTGTTTCTTCTCCCTTAGGAGTAGCGTTAACCGAATGGCCTTAATGAAATTTGCTGCTACAGCCAAGGCAAGGCTTCTGGCCAACACCACTCAAGTGTCATAACCTACAGTTTCCATTACCCTTCAAATCAGGATACTCACTGGTTACACCATGCTGCAACGGATGACAGTTTATTGGTCCCTCATACCATTCCCAAGACATCTGCTGTTGGTCCTTCCCAGGTACGGCAAATAAGAGGGTCAGAACGACCTTCAGTCTATTCTGAACACCTGCTATTATATCCTGTCCTTATCTGCTTTTCCACAAACCATTAGGCTGGTAGCCCTGACTCATTTATTCTCATATCAGACCACAAATTGACTGTAAGCATCTTATAGTCCTGCTTTAGACCTACTGAGAGTGACTCTTGCTAATAATCACATAGGCAATAAGGATTTGTGCACAGTGACATGCCCCCACCTATGACAGAAACACAAGAACTACAGAAACTCTGAATATCCAGCCAGGTCTGTTAGGATCCAAACAGCTGTAATTTAATCAGAAGGACACAACTAAAATTTTAAAGCTGAAGTCTGTTATAAGGAGAGAAAACAAAGAGTCTAAGGTATCAGTGTCACTCAGAGAACTTGAGAGCCCAGCCTCACTTAAACAGGAAGAACCTGGGATTTTTACGAGAGTTACTGCTTCACCTTTTCTACGGGGATTGTTGTGGGTTGACAGGTTTCTAGGTGAATTTCACCCTGCCAGGTCCTGTGGAGTGGCAGGGTGTCGTGGGCCAATGACATTTAAGGTACGCCCTCTGCGAGATACAGTATTTAAGGAGCTGGACACTGGGAACTTCCTCTTTGGCTTCC
>VZTF01001351.1:13354-25405 GCA_013397755.1 Cnemophilus loriae
GGGGATCAAGAATTGATACAAGTCTTTAAGAGTAAAACCTAGAAGAAAGACCAAATACTTCACCTCATCAATCAGTATAAGTGGATTCTCTGTCTTGGTCTTCTTCAGACACTGGATGATTTTTCCTGGCATTGCTCCAACATATGTCCTCCTGTTTTACCAGAGATTGTATTTAGGGAACCATTGAAAAGCACAGGACATATCAGAGCATACACCACACAGCTGACAGAACAAGTATATCCTGCTGGGAAACAAGTCTTTATTTCTTCAACATCTATCAAAAGCATTCTCCATCACCATATTAAGCACCAAGACCCACCTAGTCTGTTTCTAGTAAAGAACTGACATGAATTTTGGCAAAATACTCCTGGACTACAGTTTATCTTTAGTTTAAACCACTTCTTAATTAGAGGAAAGCAAAGAGATTAGGCTGAGAATAGAGAATTTTCATGGGTTTTGGGTAAGAAATGTTAGAAAAGGTAACGTTTCGGTTCCTCACTTGATAGGGACAAAAGGACCAGTGTAAATCAAAAAATAAAAAAGTAACAAACTGTTAAAAGCAAAATATAATCTTCCTGCTAGAGATTGTTTCTGGTATCCAGAAACAAGCAAAAGCAGAGGAAGAGGGTAACAACAGAGTGAATGCCAAGAGGCATAGAACAGAGAACATCTGAAAAACATAGAAAATATTTTTCTCTGCTTCTGTGTAGGGCAGAGCCTTGCAGGTTCAATTTACTCCGCAGAATGGCTACTCTTACTGGTTTGAAAACACTGCTGGTTTTACGTTCAGATGCAGACCCTCTCCTCTGCTCTGGTGAGGCCACATCTGGAGTTTCGTGTCCAGTTCTGGACTTCTCAGTTCAAGAAAGACAAGGAACTGCTGGAGAGGGTCCAGTGGAGGGCTATGAAGATGATAAGGGGACTGGAGCATCTCTCATGGGAAAGGCTGAGGGAGCTGGGCCTGTTTAGCCTGGAGTAGGGATGACCAAAAGGAGATCTTATCAATGTGTAAAAATATCTGAAGGGCGGGTGTCAAGAGGACAGGGCCAGACTCTTGCCAGTGGTGCCCAGTGACAGGACACAGGGCAACAGGCACAAACTGAAACACAGGAAGTTCCACCTGAATATGAGGGAAAACTTCTGTACTTTGAGGGAGGCAGAGCCCTGGAACAGGCTGCCCAGAGAGGCTGCGGGATCTATTTCTCTGGAGACATTAGAAACTTGTCTGGACACCATCCTGTGCAACCTCCTGTAGCTGAACCTGCTTTAGCAGGGGATTGGTCTAGATGGTCTCCAGAGGTTACTTTCAATCCAAACCATTCTAGGATTTTGTGTACGTGGAAGGAAAATAAACCTATGGAGGGGTCAGATCTACCTATTTTTTATTCACTTCTTGTTCTCTGCATGAATGTTCTTGTTTCCAAGTTTTCTTCATGCAGCACATCCATCCTGATTATTCGGAAACCAAGTCTCATCACACCTGAACACGCATGTGAATGACCCTGTTCAAACTGTCACCATTCTCTAGTTCTGACATTTACAGACAGGCATGTATTAGCATCTGGCATCAGTCCAATGGTTTTGGATAGCTCACTCAGTTTTTCAAAGCTGAGAATACACAAGAAACTGAGCAACTGTACTTAAAAACACAAATATAATTATGTTCCAAAATCTACCCTTTGCTATCTTTTTCACCTCGTTCTGTATCTCAAGTCCTGTCAGCAAGGGTTGGCAGAACAGAGATGAAAATTACACACACTGTCCAACTTCAGTTAGGTTCTTATTTACTTTAGTAAAAACTGCTGGATAGAGAAACTTCTCAAGTTACACTGACCTGTGTCCTTTTATTTCTGCTACATCAGTCATCCCTCCAACACTGAAGCGGAAGTACTCTCTGTTTAGGGCTCTGGCAATAGAGCGAGCAATACTGGTTTTGCCGACTCCAGGGGGACCATAAAAACACAAAATCTTCCCCTGGGTGGATCCTCGCAGCTGGCTGACCGCAATAAATTCCTGTAGAACAGATAAAGCACCAGCAGTGAACAGAAGGGAACGCCAGCAACACCAAAACACATTTGTTATCAGGTCAAGCCGTGGTTACAAAACAAGCATCATACACAAAACTGGTCCTCAAAGGACTTGGGGAGGGCAAGGGGAGAAGCTAAGTTAGGATACTGATGCACCTGTTTTCCCTCTGGTTATTTACATGCTTGGTTGTCCCCAGGTTCTGTGCTCTGTATCATCTCACCAGAAGAAGCAGTCTCTCTCTCCACTGCCTTGGAGTGTGAAGACAGAGTTCTAGTTCTTCTCCCAGCCTCCCTTGTTCTCACCTGAGTCTCTCAAGCTACATGTGAGCATCTCCTACTGTACTACTCCCATGTGCTAAGTTAAGCTTGTTTCATTTCACACTTCTATGCCAGACAACCCTCAAGTAACACAGAACAGTTGAGGAATCAAAAGATCAAAGTTCAGAACTGAAGCCCGAACTGGTTATACACTTACAGTGAAGAAATGACTGTGCAAGTGGGGAAAAAATCCAGAGACTGCTTCCCTTGGACACGTACTTGCCCAGCATTAAGTTTGAAATGAGAATGTGACCTTCATTGCCACAAGTAATTAAGCACATTAACTGATCACCAGAACATTTGGGTCTTTCATGCAGCTTTCTGTTTCATGCATGAATTAACACCAATTCGATGGAGACTGCAATCTGAAACACATCCAAAATGCCTGATGTTAAGCAGAGTGTGAAATGGGAAACACTGCCTACTCCTGCCTTACCAGAATTCGCTTCTTGACGTCATCCATTCCATAGTGATCCTCCTCCAGAACTGCTTGGGCTCTGGCCAGCTCCAGGTTCTCCTCGCTACACTTTCCCCACGGGATGGATGTCAGCCAGTCCAAGTAGTTCCGTGTAACACTGACAGAAACACACAAATTAGAGTGATTTGACCATCACCAGCTCACGTCTTCCTCCACCACCTTCCAAAACAACCTCACTCAGAACAAGTAGGATATAACTACTTGTGGAAGTGAGGCTATGAAAAGAACATCACTATCTGGGCAGTCACTGCTAACCTTTTTCACAGTCTTCAATTCCTTGTCCCCTACCCACAAAAAAACCAAAGCTTTTTTACACAGCTTTTAGTTTTCTGAAACAAAGAATCTCCAATATACTGTGAAAAGACTTAAATTTCTGCACACAACTTCCCTGTATAATTGTTTTAGTGTGGGGCTGGCTCCTGTCTGAAAAGGAACAGGACTGCTTGTACGATCTGCACCACATCAACTGCTTGGATCAGGTCATGAAACATAAAACTAGAAAAAGTTTCCTGTCTCCACAGTAAACTAAGAAATGGTAGAGATGGAAGAGTCCTAGCTCAGAAGCAAGAAAAAACAGTTGGATGTACAACACCATAGAGAAAGATTTAAGATATCGTAATATCTTATCCCAGATATTACTGGGATGATGATGTCAGTATGGAAGTTAACAATAGAGATGATAATCAGCATAAACAAACTGAAGAGAACACAGGCGTGTCAAAGCACTACTCACTGTTCTAAACCTACGCACTTAGATCAGGAATTCAAGTGTACAGGGATGTCTGCACAATTCAGTAACCAGCAAGCTGTGCACAGTCATGGACACAGGGAAGCACAGCTGGGCTGTCTGGGCCCAGGATTCACCTGATGGCAATTGCCATGCCACCAGAGCATTGGCTTTTTTCTCCCAAGTACTTCCTTTGCAAACTTGCAACCACTTGCAACCACTGTTACAGCTCTGAAGGAAAGGGAAAGGTACCAATGATGCCTGTGAAGCCCAGTACATCTTTTCTATGACTGCCAAGATGCTGCTCATCCAAAGGCATGTTTGCCCTCAAACACAGTCTTTTACTCTGTAAAAGATACTTTTAAAAGCAGAGACCCAGAACATTAAGAGAGCGGATGAGTACACCAACTGCTGTATTGCACTGACTCAACAGACAAGAAATGTTCAATTCAGCCTCAGTTTCTGACAATTCATGGCACAGAACATGTGTTATAAACTATTCATTTATGGGAAGGGAGGGGAGGGGAGGGGACTAAGGTAAGTGCTTCACAGAACTGCACTGATGTTTCATTCTCCCAATGAACCCTGACAGCACAACATGGCCATGCACTCACTTGAATTCTGAGGAGTGATTATCCAACAAGCCCAACTTGTTCAACTCTTCATCAATCACATCCATGACATGTTTTGGCACTACCAGCTCCTTTAGTCGCTCACGGAATTTCTCTTCTATAGCATCCTTGTCCTCTTTTTCCAGACCTAGTTCCTTCTTAATGATCTTCAATTGCTCTTGAAGAAGATACTTGCGATGTGTTTGCTTGATCTTCTCCTCAACCTAGACAAAGCAACAAATACAGTAACTAATGTGTTCCTGGTATAGCCCATCTAACATCAAACGCTTCCAAATACTTCTCAGTTATGATGTTCCCAGCAACTGAAAATACTACTTGGAACTCATCTGCCGTGTATTCTAACACAAGAAGTGACTTAACAATATTCTCCAGCACCCTCCATATCTTGGTGGCCTTCAATGGCCATGATTCAGTGCTTCAGTGTTCTGTTTGTGCTGGGGAGACCAAAATCTGAGCATTGTAAGACCAATGTGACCTCCTCAGTAGCAAATAGAGAGGGCTAACCACTACCCTCTACCTGCTGCCTACATAGAGCAACTGAAGCCCAGCATGCAGTTGGCCTTCCTTGCCGCAAGGACAGTCTGATAATTCATGGTGAGCTTCCTGCACATCAGGGCTTCAAAGTCCTTTTCTGTATAGCTATTTTCTATCCTGATTATTCCAGGCCTGATCTGGGACTATGAATTTCTCTTGGCAACACTTAAGGAGGTTCTTACTGACTCCCTGAGGGGATACCACTAGTAGCTGGCTGAAGTTAGACTTTACTTTACCATGTTGATCACAACATTTTCTGCCCATTAGTCTAGCCAATTTTTTCACCAACCTCCTACTACGTACTTCCAATCTGTAACATCCCAATTTTGTCAGAATACTATTACGGTTGACCTCAACAAAGGCCATGCAAATGTCAAGGTATAAACCAGTCATTGCTAGAATCATAGAATCATTTAGGTAGGAAAAGATCTCTGAGAACCTTGAGTCCAACGATTAACCCAGCACTGCCAAGCCCACCATTAAACCATGTTTTCTTTTTGTGTTCTGGGCCTTCTAATAAGAGAACACAATTAGGCAGTTTGCTTTTGGGAAATCCCTTCTGGCTGTTCCAAATCACGTCCTTCTTCATTTGCCTGTACAGGACTTATTGGAGAATTTTCCCCATATTCTTCCCAGGGACTGGGGGCAGCCTGATATGCCTGTAGTCTCCCCAGTTCTCCTTCTTGGAGATGGGCATGGCATTTACCTTTTTCTGCTTCCCAGGAACCTCTCCCATGACCACAGTGCTTTAAAGATGAGTGAAAAAACAAAATAATGACATTGATAAGCCTTCTCAGCATCGTTGGACGCATATCTGCTCCCACAGACTGCATCTGTTCCATTTTGCTTAGGAAGTCTCCAACAATTCCAACCCCGGTCCAAAAGCATTTTGCACTTAACATGAATTCTAAAAGCCTGAGTTACTGGGAGTTAACAAACAAAATATGACTCAGTATACTCAAATATTTGTACTTCACATACTTCATTACCATTTAGATGCAGTTACTGTATTCTGATTAAATCTTACAACAGACAGGAACTACTGCAGTTCACAGGGGTTAGCATAGGGTCTTTTGAAATAACATTGTGCTATTTAGTGCTAACTAGTACACGCTATATACAGTATTAGGCTGTATATTGTTACACAGATGTTTGGTAAACTGCAGACCTCTAGATTTATCTGTTTGCATGAAATTACAACTTGGACACAATTTAACAGCAGATGCTGTAGCCTCATGTCTTGTTACTTCTACCATGCGCATAAAAAACCCACATTTCTAACAGAAGAACAGGAAACCTTAAATCTAAATAATGCACGCTTTAGAGCGCGCACCCATACTAAGCATCACAGTTGTGGACACGATATAAATATACACAAGGTATTTGTTACCCCAGAAACTTACCTCTCTTCCAAGACGCTGCTGAAGCTTGCTTAGCTCATATTCCTTTTTCAGAAGGGAAAGAGCTTTGTAAAGCCGTTTGGGAATCTGGAAAAGATAGACACAAAATGAGTTTTGAGACATCATACCCTTGTAAAGTAACACTTATATGTGTATATATATATATACTTTCTCCCTCTCAGTGAAAAAGGCAGAATAAAAAACTCTTAACAGGTTGTCTAGGAGAGCTTTACAGCACCTGCAGATGTGGAAAGACAAACATGTAGCAACTCCACACAAAAAAAATTATTTGCCACCAAAGATGCAGAGCACTCTGATTTACCCATAGTAAATCAGTAGTAATGATGTCTTATAGCCTTCAACAGCAATCTAGTAACTGATATTAATGTATCATCAAAAGTAGCACTGAAGTCTCTTCTGTACTGAGGCTGGTAAAGAAACCGTGACATACAATAGATGTACTGATTACATTTGCATCACTTGAGTTAAAAACTTCATCTTACACTGGTTTCTTCCAAGATGTCTTGAAGTTCATGTGACTCCGCCCCTGTTAGGGCTGCACCCATGTCACTCAGATAGATAGGGTTATCTACCACACGCTGTCCAGCCTGCATCATCTGAAGTACAGACTCTCTGAAAATAAAAGGTAAAAAACCCCAAAATGCTCTGTAAACTTACATTCAAAATGGAGTATCTTTATCTACTTGTTATGACAGTGCAATAAAATGAAACAGAGCTCAGTTTCATAGTAAACTAACTATTTTTGAAATTTGACTATAACAATACTCAGTAACAAACAGACAAATCACGTGACTAGAGGAATGATCACCGATATATAAAACTAAGTATCTGAAATGCTCTCCAAACAGTCATGTACGATTTTTTCCTGCCAATATTCCAAAACTTTTATCCTGCTTATAAGACATGGATCAGATCATGATACTTATTGCAGTGAGTTTCACTTAGACCCAGATCACCTGCCTTAGGACTTAAACTGCACATTGGGTTTTCAAAACTTTGTTTCCAACAACAGATAGAGCTTACATCCTAAACCAAAAATCTATGTGATAATTCAGCAAATATCTCTACTTCATTAAGGCAGAAAGGCAAGTGGCATAGAAAATGTCAGCGTCTTCCAGCCTGAGAACATGCTGCTCCCAAAGCAGGGCAGCATGGAAAAGACATACCTGTACAAGGGGTTCAAGGCAATGATGTCCCGGATTGTTTTAACTATTTCTGCAGTAAGTGCCTATAAACACAACAAAAATTTAATCACCAAAAGAATGGAAAAGGATAGGCAAGATCTCAGTACAAATACAACATTCCCCAGACCCCAGCCACTTACTGCAGTGGTGGGCTGTGATGGTTCTTGGTGCTGGGGCAGTTCCTGCTCACAGGAAAGGCAACAAGGCCTATAGGCTGGCTTTCTGCATGCACAGAACTTGACTGGCCCTAGGCCAGAAGATACTATCAGGTTGAACACTCAAGCCACCTTCAAGCAAACACTCAGTTTGATAGAGGTCATCACACAGATTTAAGCACAGACCAGCCTCTTCATTCAGCAATTTTTTCAAGTCAACAGTTCTAAGGAACTGAGCTGTTATAATGAAAATTCTTTACTTCCATATAATCCCATTGTGCAGTGACTGTGAGAAGGAACTAGTTTCTGTAGCCTGAAATTAGAGCCTGATTTTAGAACTCTTCCTTTTAAGCAAGAAGTGCAGGTCCAATTCTACACGACAAATCCAGGCTTGTAAACTAATTCACTTACTTTAACCTCTTCTGTGATCTGAAAATCTTCATGAACCACATTCTCTACTTCTACCATGAGAACTTCCTTCGAAGAAGCAGCTACAGGATCTAGTACCAACTCCACGGCTTGGTCCTTTGCTCCAGGCTCCTCTTCAGCCTCCTTCTTAGATCGCTTCTGTTTCCTTCTAATTTTTTGTTTGTTCTCAGGCTCCTCAGGCTCAACCTCTAGTTGCTTGTTTATACGAATCCTGAAAGCCAAAAGAAACCAGCAACAATCAATCCCCCCATTACATGTGATTTCAGCTCTTCAGCATGAAAAGGAGAGAGTCTAAGTTGTATTCCGAACAAGCTAAAATTTAGAAAGGAGAGGACCTACATTTGCAAGACACCATGTTTCATTATCTTGGCTTTTATACAGGAGTTTCCTTTTCTATAAATGCTCCTCAAAGCTAATATCCAGTGTGGTTCCTATGGACATGATTGAAAAGTGCTCCATGTCTCAATCAAATGTAAAGACCAATCCCCACGTTATACCTTAGGAATACCAAACCCTTCCAAGTTATACGGAAATATTTCTATTCCAAGTAACCCCAAACCAGTAGCTTATTTCCAAAATGCAATCAAACATGGTTGTGTTTTGATAATGCAACAGGAGGTCTAAGACTTCATTTGAAAAGGAGTTGACTTGTGAACTCACATAAATCCAGCTTTGACAGTACTGCTGATTCTTTGCTGTCCAGAACAAAAGAAAAGTGAGGGGAAGGAAAAAAAGCTATGCTTCAAAACAAAACCCACCCCGGATCTGTCTCTTCTGCCATGTTTCTGTCCTTGTATTTTTCCTTCTAATGGAAATGACTTATTCAATGCTTTCAAAAATACAATTTCTTAACTTAGTTAAAAATATCTGGCATAAACGGCTAACACTAGATTTTCAGCAATAGTTACATCTTCTTCAATTCAGTTCTGGGGCAAAATTATGTAGACAAGACATAATTAAAGTTCTGGACCCCCTTCCTCCCCCCCCACTTTTTTTGAAGCAAAAATACTGGCTTGAATTAGTTCCAGAGATTTTTTTTTCACCATTACTAAACCTGGCTGTAATTGTCAAAGTAACTGCTAAACTTCAGCTTAATGAATGTTTGCTTGCATCACATCACAGTTGATATGACAACGACATGCACTGTCTCTTTGGTTTTGCAGCTAACCTGTCACAGCTGTGACAGTACATAGAATATCCTGACACTCTCAGGATATGGCGTGGTAACAAAGCAAGAACTTGCCATATACAAGTTGTGTAGAAAAATGCATATATGTGGTGAAACTGATAGGGGATGTCTCTGTTTATACAGAAGTCTGGTGAGATGCAGTGAAGTACAAGTAACCAACCTTCGGTGTCCCATGACTATCATACGCAACTTGTCTCCAAGATCCTGCATTTCATGAATTTGGACAAAAGTTCCCATTTGGTATATTTCATTCAGATCCTCCACCACATCAGATTCATTGCTATTGAACAAAAAAATTGGAGTAGACATTCAGTAACTTGAGATAGCAGGTCACAACACTCTCCACAGTCAGATTAAAAAAGAAAAAAATAATCACTGGTTGCAGAACTTTATACTGGACTTATGGGCAAAGACACTTAAACATTGCTACCACCGCGTAACCCCTTTCCAAATCACCCAAGTACCTGGACAGCTAATCTCCTTCCCAAGCAACAACACCCTTTTCTAAACCAAGACTCCAGCTGCCAGCAGTGTTGGTGGTGACAACAAAAACTGTCATAGCATGAGGATGGTCCAAGACACAATTTCTACAATGCTATCCAAGGCAGGGCATTTAGGATGATAGCTTTTAGTGTAAATGCAACCTGGACAGCTTATTTTTGTATTTTTAAGAAAGATCACGAGAAACAACTTACTTGTCATCCTTTTTAAGAAAAACACCAGCATAAGGCTGAGCAAGGCGAACTTTCCTCCTCAGCAGCTCAACCAGCTTCTTATTTTTCACCTAGGACAACAGGCATGCAATCAGAGGTGGATTTTCTGTAATCTTTGTACTCCCAGGGTGTAAGGCCAGGCATGGTGACATCCTATAACTAAATTAGGAAGTCGGAGCTTGTATTATTCTAGTCTTGTCCCCATTAGAGTACAGTAATATAGAAGTGGGAAAAAAGGTAGAGAAATATGAAATTTAAGTATTTTGAACAAGTCACTTCCCAGTCAAGATAAGACAAGCTCAAAGGCAGGGGGAGGAACTAGACCTAATCTGCACAAGTCTTACAAGAAAGAAACCTGAGTTACTTGAACAGTACCTTGTAAGTTTCTGTTGCTATAACTGTTCCCTTCCCCTTCCCCACCTGTATGTCCTAGCTCTCTGCTCCTGATGGGGAGCTAGTTCACCCTTCCCTATCAGTTGCCTGAATTCTGCCCACAAACTCTAGTTAAAATCCTCTTCTCCAAAGCCTCCTCTGCTCAATTCCTCTCCTGCACCCATGAGCCTGAGTTCCTGCTTTAAGTTTCAGCCAGTATTTCTTCCTGGTTTACTTTCTTACTCCCCTCTGCTCTCTAGATGCCACACACCTGTCCCTGGCAGATCTCCCAGCACCACTGGAATGGTTATCACAGCAGGCTGAATCCTCAGCGACCAAGAAAATAACTCCTTGTGAATTCTGCTGTTGCATGAAGTCACCCTGCCAACCAGTGAGCGTTCTTCAAAGTGATGGACATAGGCTGCATTGCTCAATGCTTTGCTAACAACTATCGTGGTTCTGACAGAACAGCACAAGCAATACCACCACTGTTGATTTATTCTAATCTCGGCGCACCTATTCTAATTTTGCACAATGTTTAGCAAAAATATGCTTACCAACATCAGAGACATTAACAGGAAGAAAATTAGTAACTCCACAGGCACTGTAGAGACTTGACCTTGTCAGGTAAATTGCAGCACAATGAATTCCCAGGATAAGAGAGAACATTTAACAATTCTGTGAGACATTGCTGACCTGCGCATTGAAATTGACGACTTTTATACATAAGTCTCATATGACTGCATCCTCTTAATAATACATAATCTTCTCCTTCCCCTGACGTATCTATAAAGACACTAGAAGCTGCATATATTAGATGTGGACATGCAGAAAAATATCATAGCAGAAATAACATTATGATAAATAATACTACAGGAACAAGGAAATATTGGTTTATTTTGTACTACATTTACTTCAAAATCAGACTGGCAACACACCAGAGAGGCACAAAAATATAAGTACTTGTTCCACAATGGGTTTCATTTAAGGAGGAAAAAATATTTCTGGCCTGTGAGCTCCAGTCACACATCAGTGATATAATTTATAGCTCTTAAAATCGTTGTGGGGTGCAGAGGGAAAAGATCACACTCTGAAATGGTGACTGCCATCCCCATTCCTCAGCACCTTCTCCCACCGCAGTTGTACTGCTCTACACCGAATTTCTGCTTTTTCCTTGCAGCTGACAGCTTACTACTCTTACCAACACAGCTCTCGGTGCTCTGACACCAACCCACGGCACCGAAACAAGGCCACGTTTGCTTAACCTTCATCAGAGAACACAAAGAAGACAGCGAACTTCGAAAGAGTGTGCGTGAATCGCCGACCTTCTTTGTTAGAAGCAGAGCTGCTGACGCAATAACTGTGAAACTTCAACTGGCCCAAAAGAAACCGCTATCCCGACAGGACCTGGTTACAAAGCTCGAGCTAAAGGCCGAGCAGCGGCTGCCCGTGGAGATCACGGACGCGGCTACCTTACTCTGCAGTTCCAGGAACCTGCCAAGGCAAAGAGAGCGGCCCGGAGATGCCGCACCGCCAGGGGCGGGGTCAGCCGGTGACCCTCGGCACGGCCTAAGGCGACACCATCCCCGGACACCCGCCCAAGGCCGCAACGCTGGGCTAAGCCGCCTCCGGCAGCTCTGCGAGCCAGCCCAGAGCCCCTCCCGCCCGCGGCCCCGGCACCTCGCGGCAGCGGCAGCTCCCGCCCAGGCTGGGCCGGCGAAGCAGAGCCCCGGCCCCGGGACCGAGGGCTCGGCGGCAGCTCACCTCGATGATCTTGATGAAGCGCGGGAAGACGGGGTTGCGCGTCACGGCGATGAGCGGGACGTTGGGGAAGTGCTCCGGGACGAGCAGCGGCGTCAACGCCGTTATCAC
>VZTF01001352.1:193-11102 GCA_013397755.1 Cnemophilus loriae
TTTTCTTTTTCCGGTAATCACCATGTGCTGCTGGTGAAGTTCTCTTTGTTGGCCCTGCTCATGGACATCTAAAGCCTTTAAAGCACCGGATCTGCATTTTTGGTCTGTGTGCTGAAGGGTGGAGATTGAATTGGAGCCCTGCTTTTGTGGGTCACCAGGGCGCAATGTGCCTGAGGCTCAGTGGTCTCCATTGCAGGCATGTGGTTCTGAACCCAGTTACTGATTTCTGCTTCAGCCCCTCTAATATTGTACAGCCAACTGACTGTCTCTTGTTATTCAGCCACCTGCCACAGCTGGTCATCCACCTGCGCACACTTTGTGCAGGTACCAGCCTTTTCCTCAGGAAAAGTATCTGGGCATCCATTGAAAGTTACCTCCTGTACTGACACCTCGTTCCTCACCAGTTCTGTCTGCGTGGAAGCATCAAGCTTCTCGGGGGCTGTCTCATTAGGCATGCTGGCTTTGGCTCTGGAATGCCCACCATTATGGCAGAGACCCAGAGCACTTAGCACTTATCTGAGATGTGGATCTACTTGTATTATTATTATTATTGTTATGATGATGATGATGTGTTTTCCTGACAGCAGTTTACAGGATAGTTGAAGTTCCATTCTTTGGGCACTATAACAATGCTCGTTTTACCCCCTAAGAAAACAATGAGCCTGGCATTTTTTTATGTGTGGTTTTGAAAGAATATCTTAAATCAAACCTCACTTTTCTTAGTGTGCTTTCCTAATGCTCTGAGCGGGAATCACTCACAAACATGTCTTCCCAGGTGAAGCTGCTAATGAAAAATCATAGGGTAAGTTGCTTGGTTGCTTGACCTTGCGTCACACTGCAAATTCAGAGCAGATTTGAGATGATTGAGTTTACACCCCCGGGCTGAGCCAACCTCTTCCACTGCTGCTGGGTAGCAAGTATTCAAAACTATGGGGAGGAGATGACCTGTAGTCTAAGGGCTGTGAAAGCAGAAGCAAAAATGAGAGAAGGCTCTTAAATGAGCCTGCAGTGGCTGCTCTGTTTCACAGCCAACCTATTCAATAGTGGAGCTGCTAGCTTTATTGGAAAAAAATGAAGTCCCAAATGCCTGGTGCACAGTGAAAAGAATAATTGTAATAGACTAAACTATAAGCTTGATCGTATGAATTAGGTGGTGTTGAAACACTGCAAGTAATTGCAAACTCAGATTACTGTAGGTCAGGTTACTACACTGGTAGTTACAGAAACAACTATTTTGTGCTACTGTATCCTCAATTTCTACAGCTGTCCATTCAGTTCATTTCCCTAAATTGGAAACTGTATCCCATATGAAGCAACAAGTCAGAAAAAAAATTTCAGTGGCACAGAACACATCTAGCTGCTTGCTCTAACTGCATGATACCCAGAGTATCACGGGAGAACAAAGGAGCTGGGAAGAGGCCATACCTTGTATTTGCAGCTGCAAGGGCTGGGTCCTTCCTGCTAGCTCTTTCCATCCAGTGCTTTTTGCCAAAAACTTACTCTACTGCTGCCAGTATTTGTTTGGGACGCAGATTTCGTACCAGTAACCAGCTCATTTCAAAACAGAATACTAACCTGGTGGTGTTTCTGCTGCCCTTCCTGCACCAGCAGTAGCATCTTTTTCTGGACTGCTCTGCTAAGGCTTCTAGAGGCAGCTTATGGTCAGCCACCCTCGTCCTGGAATCTGGACCTGGCCCATCCTCTGTGGGGTCATCAAGTATGAAGCAGAATTGTCCATGGCCTCCAGAGTAAGTGAAGAATATGACCTCAACTACACCAATGCAGCTATGGGTGTGGTGAAAGGAAAACTAGAGTTCCTAAGAAAGTAAGTCTATGGAATGTTTTTTTTTTTAATATAATACACAATCATCTGAAGCAAAATCATGCCCCACTGTTATCCTAAAGGCTGTGAATGGAGTGTTACTTGTCCTTGCTGTTTTGATCTAGTGGTTAAGGAAAAAAAATAAACACAGGTGCTTATTGAGCTGAACAGATGCAGCATGTTTTACTGCTGTTCAAGTCTCAAGCCGGCAGCGCAGGAGTCAGCTGTAGCCACAGGTAGGTTACTTTGTTTCTCCCCTTGACTCAGAGAAACCAATCCTACTGCTAGAGCACAGGCACCTGCAAGTCACAGTTTTCAGCTCACTGATGAGCTCACTCAAGTAGAATTTGGAAAAACACTTGGCCTACAGAATTTTATTTCTTTTGAGAAAGAAAACAAAAAAGCAGGTGAAACATGCAGGTGAAAGATCACAGTTCTGTAGGTACCTGAAAGGGACTACATTTGAGGTACAAAACCCATGGTATACCAGCTGTCTTTATAAAATGAAACCTGCAATGCTTAGATAAGATAGAGATGTTTTTTTGCTAAGAGCTTCCAGATATTCAAGTTACAACACATGTACTGCCACGCAGCAGCTACTCACACGAGTTCTCCTCATGACACTTTTGCTTCAAAGCAGTATGAAAAGTGTAAGCTCTGTCCTAAGCCAGATGGTTGAGCGAGAGTAAACTACCACACTAGAGGTTAAATCTGGACCTGTCTTCTCAGCATATTTTTCGAAAGAAGATTTTTAAGATTTTTCTGTGAATAGCAGTCTAAAAAGAAGGGGGTGGTGTTTTTAAACAAACATCTGGTCTAAGAAAAGAGGCAATGAACAATTTTGTAATTATATCGGAAACGCTTCATCTACAATAATTAGAACATTCATACAGAAACTTCAAGAGTCAGCTTGAAATAATGCACAAAATACATTAATTTCAGAACATCCTAGATGCATTGGTTGGTTGTATTCACTAAGCTTCTCTCCTCTGCAGGATCACATATACCCACTAAGAAGGCTGGTACTGCCTTCCATAACACACCACTGAGGGGTATCCAATTTCAGTAATCAAGGTGGAAATCAAGCTTCACATAGCAGCAGTTTGACGTTCCAGGCCACCTGCATGCTGACAAAGCCTAGAGGATTTTACTAATGCACAGTAGCCAAGGCAGCTCCAAGCAACCACTGGCTCCACAAGCAGTGTGGCACAGGACAACAGCCAAATGGGAGCCACAGATGAAACAAAGCAAGCTCCACATCTTGCTCTGGGGTCAGGAGCAGTGCTAGCACAGGAAAGGACCATCTGACCTCACGTGGAATAGCCTGGAGAGCTTGGGGATTGCGTGACTTTAATGGGCCTGTGAAGACTGACCACATGCATGTCAGCCTCAGAACAGGTGGTTGCATCAGAGCCAGTCCCTATTTAACAAACACCAGTACAAGCCCAAACATTATTATCCTAATTAGTACAAAATGTAACTACACCTTACCATGGATTGTAAGTACTTGTGCATACTTTATTCACAGAGTATAAGATCTAGAATTCCTAAAAAGCACACCACAGAATCTTAGTTTAAGCCTGGGCAATTGCACACATACAGGAATTACAAGGTTTGGAATAAAAGACAAGCCGGTAAGGAGTTTTCTGGACCGAGAGGCAGGGGTGAACTGCAGTCAACTTCATTTGAGCTTGCATCCTGGAGCTTTATACAAATTGCGAAGTCAGTTTAATTACTTAGTTTATTTCTTTATGCTTTTAGAAATAACTATGGCTGGGTAGAACAACAAATAGCAGGAAGTGAGGGTGAACTGCTTGTAGTCCTTCACTCATCCACTACTGCATACAAAACAAGCATCACAAGTTATTCACTGGCCCGTTTATGATGTCTGGCACTGAACACCACCTCTAGGCTGATGCTCATCATCTTCATACACTTCTCCATTATAGTGGTGTTTTCGCTTTTGAGATGGATCAAAGTCCACTAATTCCACCTGTTCCATTTCCTCAGTTTCTTCTATCTCCTGCCTTGTAGGTAGCAGTTTTTCGAGTAAAGACAGCTTATCCGAGGAGAGGAAGCCACTCTCTGGGAAGATGACCTGAAATCATCAAGAACTAAGGTTATTCAAGTCTATCTGAACTGTTTTTTTATTAGGTCAAATAGACTTACAGGTTAAACATCCACCAGAGTGGGCTTTGTCATCACAGATTACTTAAATTCAGAGCTTAAAAAAATTATCAGCATCACTAAGCTGTTTTTTAATGCCTGCACGAAGTCAGCTTCTAACTCTGGCAACTCAATCAACACCTTTCTTCTGCCTCAGGCTGCCCTCTGGAACCACCCACAAAGGCAAAGTATGTATGTAATATAATATAATATATAACTACATATCTATAATAGCATATACAACTAGTTATTTATATACATGAAAAAAAAAGTCAGCATTAGAGGTATGGTTAAATATCTTCTATGCCATAGCAGATGGGGCCTGCTGCTATAGCTCCCAGCATTAGCTTCTCCCCAGAGAAGAAAATCAGCATTTTCCAACCTACTCTTCTGCTCCAGTGCAGAAATTGAAGTTACTCATCCATCTTTCCTACAGGACAATAGAAACTAAAGAACACGTCAAGCAAATGGAAATTCGCAATATTGCTGAAGAAACCCCTCTGGTACCTCACGTACTTTGAGCACATAGTCTTCCGGAACTTTTCTCTTTGTTCCGAACTGTAATTCTGTTTGATGGGTTGCATGTTCCCACCATTGTAAAGAACAAATACCAAAACAGGATATCTGCTTATTGGCACCTCTTCTTGACTGAAGCAGTGCTTATTGGTTAAATTTTGGATGGATGTTCAGTCCTGAAATGCCATGGAACTGAGTTGATTCACTTACCCTGAATTCTATGATCAGACGTCCTTTTTCATATGGTCTGCGATAAATTGGCATACCTTCATTCAACACACACTTAATAGCCCCATGCTCAACAACCTGGCCTAAAAAAACAACAAAAAAAATTGCCAAAAAGGAAGGGATCCCTGCAGGCAACAGACGCAGCTTTAGTTATAATTCCCTTCAATATTTATGTAGCCTTCTACAAAGTGGTTAGGCAGCAACACCAACATGTAGTAGTCCAACAGAACTTACTGCCTGGTAACATCTGAGTAGGAAAGCAGATTGATGTCTACATTACATTCCTGTAACCTTGTTATGCTTCCCAAAGGAAGCATACTTACAAATTTATTAAGTGCTCCATCGCTTCCAAGGCTGAAAAAGTGGTTTTCAGAGACCCACGGCCTTCAATTCTCATGAGATATCCTCAGGATGCAAGTATGTCCATGAGGTAAGGCCTGTTACTATGTTACGCAAAGAGAAAGTTACTGCTGACTGCTATGCAAAAATCCTTTTTCATTTTACGATTTGTACTGCAAAGACTAGGGCAAAGAACTTGATACCAGCACACACCCCTTTTACATCAAGATGGGATGCTTCTGTTCCTTTAAATTTCCAGCTTACATTCACTGTATGCTAGAACTTCCGACAGAAAGCAAACCAACTCTTACCAGGATGGGAGGTAATAATAATAGTTCTGTTATCCAGCGTTGTGATAGGCTTTTGAAAGCCACACAGTGCTTCAACCAGCTGAATATCCATAGACAGAAGCAGATCTTCATCTCGTCTAAGGAGGAACCAATCAACAACAGTCACAGTGAGAGAGAAAAAGTAAAAGGATCATACCTAACCTCAATATTTAACTTGGAAATTACAGTAAGCTGTAATTGTAAGAGAAGCCCAGGCAATTAAATAAAGAATACCAAATATTAATGTAGCTCCTCAGTTACTAGAATGATACCCACTCTGAGAGCCATTACAATCATGTCAAGCTGTCTAAAGTGTTTGAAGTGTTTATTGAAAAGAAGTAAATACAGCAAGGCCCACTTGCACCCAGTTTCACTTCACTGCTCCTTCCCNTCATAAATACTGAAACTGAGACAATTAATTCCTTTCCTTGTGTAGATAAATACCTTCTTAATTGCACCAGCTTGCACTATGGTGATCTGTTACACTCTGAAGATTTATTACCAGGGAAGTTTAAACAGGTCATGGCCACTCTGGGTAATGATATCTTTTAGAAAGT
Organism: Cnemophilus loriae; assembly: GCA_013397755.1. NCBI lineage: Eukaryota > Metazoa > Chordata > Aves > Passeriformes > Corvidae > Cnemophilus > Cnemophilus loriae. The sequence goes on from VZTF01001352.1 coordinate 6,151, forward strand.
ACCAATAAGTATCTGGAATAGATAGCATTAATTGCTTTAATTGTATTCTGACTTCAGTATGGCAATGCTAGTGATTGTCTACATGTTCAAAGGCTACAAAATCCTTCAGCTTATTCTAAGAATGTAGAGCACTCACCCTGTTTCTAAAAGGTCTCTGGCAGGAGACTTGAACGAAAAGCTAATTTTAGACTCTGACAGGAGAGGAGGAACATCCCACTTGTGCGAGAGCAAGACCTCAGCAGAATCCCACAAGACCAGTAATATCAAGGGTTATCGAAGGACGCTAGAACTGAAGGCAGTGGGCAGAAGGATAGACAAAAATAATCTAGCAGAACTGTGACTTCAAGTCCCAGGAAACCATGAGAACAGTTTGGTGTATCTGATTCGGTGTCTGATTTCACTGGAAGTTTAGGAAAAAATCAGCTGAGTAAGCTCATCCAAAGCAAACAGAACTGATTCTTAACCTGTGAGCTCAGTGTTCCTTGGCACAGAATTCTGGCACCAGCTTCAAGAGCTCAGCACCATACATGATAGTTGGGCAGACCAGCTGCAGGTTTCCCAGGAACCTTTGGCTCACCGTTCCTATTTACAAGCACAAGGTCAGTGGTTGGAGTTGAAACAAGTAGTTTAGGTTTCTCTAATTCCACTGATTCCCTTGTAACTGCTCTGAACAGCAGCAGTGAGACAACAAGCACAACACAGTTCTGTGAGATCATCAGCGGTGCTTTTAACTGGACCAAAATGTACTGGACAGACTAATTCCAGTCTGTAAAAAAACCAGTAAAATACTGTAAAAACAGTATCATGAAACACGGAGGCATGCAACACTGAGCAGTATTGCCTGGGAACACAAAATAGCTGAGATGTGGTCAATGCTACTTGAGTCACTTTTGCTTTCACAATAGAAACCAGACAGGACCAATTACCCTGCCCTCAGCATTCAGGCAGGAAATGAAGTATGGGAAACCACGTTTGATCAGACGGGTGCATGCTATGCTGAGTAAGTTCGTCCTAAGTAAGATCCTTGAAAACATGTGCACACAGTCCAAGTTTTCTGTGCCTTGAGGCCAAGTGGACAACAGCTGCCTACACTAAATGGCAATTTTCTGAGCTAAGTAATTGAGAGCAAGGGAACAGTCACAAATATTCAAAACTACTAAACAAAACTTCAGTATTTAAATGAGTTCATACAATTTACGATTTGTAAACTCTTAACCGTAACTGCTTTTGTTTGCCTTCTATCCCCTTCTGCTGCCAAAGCTCACAGGAGATTACCTCATGCTCTTTGTACACAAGTGGCCAGACTAGTTGCACCAGAATTCCCCCATCTCAGCACTTCTCTGACCACCCTGACAAACTCATGGCTGAGTGACAGTCATGTGATCCTATCTCCTGACACTCCAGTGTGTACAAGATGAGTAGTAACCAAGGAAGCATATGGAAGAACATCACAGGAAATAAAAGGATTCAAGGGCCTTTACCTTGTGAATACAGAGTGGTCTTTTTGATCCAAGACAATAATAATATCCCCTGGCTCCAGTCCTGGCTCTTGGTCCCCTTCACCATGGAATGTTATTTTCTGACCATCCTTCATTCCTATTGCAGAAAACAAATAAGCATTTTTCTTATTTTTAAGATAACAGCACCAACAACAAACACTTCTATGGGCATGAGCTGGTATCAAGGTATCTCTGGAACTTTAAGCAAGAACATCAGGATCTTCTTGTGAAGCATTCATTTTTATTTTATTTTTCAATCCACTCAATTGTTCAACAAATCTTAGTGGTTCTAACCTGAATTCAGTGTTATGTCTCAAGACCATCAAGTTTAACTGTCCTGCCAAAAGAGCCATCAACATAAAGTCCTGAAGGGAAATATCATCAAAACAGTTTTCATTAAAAAAGAGATCAGAAACACGGTGTACAAACTGCACTGCAAGACAAATTGACCAGTTTCTTCAGTTTTATAAATATGTGGCACGTCTCCTTATGAAACATCATCTGAGTGCCTGTCAAGTCCAAGAAGCATTCCCCATGGACTAAAAACCTCCTGTAAGAATCTCACTTCACACACACAACTCTGTCTACCAAAAATACTAGCTTCCTTATGCTAGATCAGTCTCTTTCCCCTTATTTCCAGAAAACTATTCTTCTCAAAAGACTTCCCTGTTAAAAATGTCAGTAATGCATCCTCACTAGTCTTCGTATTTACTATTATTGCAGAATTTCCCCTACAAATTCAGGCACTGCATAAGCTCTGCTTACACATGTAACAGCTGCAGGTGATAATCATGAGCAAGTCTGTAAAAGCCATGTACTTGTCAGCTTGCTCTGCCTTACAAGCTGCACTACTCCAGAGACTTCTCCCACCAGCTTTTGGGCAGCCCACTCAACAGAGATGCATTTGTCACTCAATACCGTCACATTCACTCATCACGCTGAGGGTTTGTGTATAGAGTTGCATTCTGCCAGGCAAGGAAGTACCTGTCCTGAGCAGCACTGTCAGGGTGGTGTAGCCAACAGAGTTCTAAGCATGAGAGGCTTAGCACTGTCTTCGTACTCTATCACTACAGCAGACCTGGTTCCCCTTCACACTGAAACACAGCAGAAGTGGTCGGAGTCTGCAGGGTTTCGCTGCAGGCACCGAAAACTAATTCACTGCTTACAATAATGCAGGCTTCAGAATTCACTGCTGGTTATGTGCCAGGCCTTAGAAGTGAACAAAGAGGTAGTCCACCTTCCCTAGAAACAAGTCTACTTTTTGTAAAGCAGCGATAGGCAATTTTACTGTATATGTATTCAGCACTGTTACTCACCAAATCAACACCACATATTCGCTAAAGCTTCTGTTTTAGTGCTGCAAAGTCAGTCAGTACATCCAAGTTCAACACTTCACCTCAGTAAGACACCTCACCTTTGTCAATGTGAACTTCTAGGATCTTCTTCTCTCTAACAATTTTTCTGCCATTGCAGCTCTTACACCGGTCCTTGGGGCTGATACGCTCCCCATGCCCCTGACATTCCATACACACAGACTGGATTTGTTGCACCATTCCTGGCCCAATCTGGTGAATTCTGATCTGCATGCCTGTTCCCCTGCAATTAGGGCAGCATTCTACCGCACCTTTCTTACCACCACGACCTGAGAATGAAAATTGGAGATAGGTGGTTACGTGCTACTAGAAAAAAAAAACAACCCAAACCCGTTGAAACAACTTTTGTTCAGTTTCAGTCTTAACATTACCTTCACATTTGTCACAGATAACATTTTTCTGCAGTGCAAGTTTCCTCATCGCACCATTGTACATATCTTCTAAACTTACTGACAACTGGTGGACCACATTTTTACCTGTAAAAGAACACAGATATTTACTCAAGTTTGGAAGCTTGGTCTGAACATCTCCCTGTCACATCATGATAAACCAAGTCTCTGGGCTTTAACATCTTGTTTCAATACAGCTTTGTCTTGTTTTGCTGGCATTAGTCGAAAGCTCCTTCCCATCTGCTGTCATACTAGGTAACAGCTGTAATGGCTTTGACTGTTCAAGTCCGAAGAGACCTTCTGGAGAAGTACAAACAGTAACAGCAACAGAACATACAGGCCCTCAGACGTCTAAGTTCTATAATGCAGGACTCTGGTTTTAACAAGGTCACCAAACAAATCTCCTACAAACAAGCGAGTGACTCTGTTTGGAATCTCCACTCCAGCACTTTCTTCCTCTCAGCAGGTGACTTTCTGGAACCAGAAATGAGCAATTACATTTTTACACTCAGGAACTCCTCAGCAATTCAGCTGCTGTATGCTCAGTTTTGCAAAGGATGCTGAGCTCCAGCTTCTTAGGAGTACTTTGACACAACACTCTTAACACTTAGATACAAAACATTTCTTCTTCCCTTTTTCACCAGATCGGCACTAAGAGGTGATAGAGTCAGCACCGCTCTTAACAAGTTTAAAGTTTCTTCCAGAGTGATTAAACTGGAGCTTAACTTTTGAGAAGCATTTTACTGCAGCTTCAACCTAATTCCACTGCACAGTGCAGGAACACAGGAAGGTTTCAGAGACTGAACTGGATCTTGATCTCTTGTTGAGATAGTTACTTTTTAGACACTACACTTATGGTAGCTTGATTAACATATCATTTCAAGCTATGTTACCCTTCCATTTCCTACTCTGCCTATTAGGAGCTGGGCTTACACTCAGCTGAAGGTTCTCCAAACACAACACCTGGTTAGCGATTAACAGGGGACAATGCAGAGGAGACCAAACTACCACCGTACCAAGCAAACGCCCTCCCTTGAGCTTTCAGGCGCTAAAAGACAAGTTTTCTCCCATTTTCAGACTAAGCCTGTAACTTCACTAACTGTTCAAATTCTTACATCTACGGCATTCTCCTCAGAGAACCTGATCCTGTCTACCCCCGCCGACACGTTACCTCGCCTCTCCCTCTGCATCCTCCCTCCGCCGCCAAAGAACATATCGAATATGTCCATGGGTGACCCGAAGCCGCCGCCGGAGCCGCCCTCCTTGAGAGCCTGCTCGCCTCCTTTGTCATACAGCTCCCTCTTCTTCGGGTCCGAGAGCACTTCGTAAGCTTGGGAGATCTGCTTGAACTGCAGGAAGGACAGACACCGGCACTCAGGAACCTGCAGCACCCCCAGCGGGACCCCCGCCCGGCCCGTCCCGCCCGGCCCGTCCCGCCGACCTTCTCGCCCTCATTGGGGTTCTTGTCCGGGTGGTACTTGAGCGCGAGCTTGCGGTAGGCCTTCTTCAGCTCCTCGGCGGACGCGTTGGGCTTCACGCCCAGCACATCGTAGTAGGTGGTCTCCTTCACCATGGCGGTGGCGGTGGCGGCGGTGGCGGCAGCAGCGGGAGGAAGCCCCCGGGGCGGCAGGCGCAGACCCTACTTACCGCTGCTCCGCTCCCGACTCTTCTGGAAAGTTCGGGCCGGTCCT
>VZTF01001352.1:11435-56953 GCA_013397755.1 Cnemophilus loriae
CTGCAGCAGCTGATTGGCTGCGCCGGCGGCGGCGCGAACGTCGCGCCCGCGGTAAGGGGGGAAAGGGGGAATAGGTCCCGGCGTTGCCATGGGAACGGGGCCCACGGGGATGGGTGTGCCGTAGGGATGTGTGTGTGACAGTGCCGTGTTACAGTGGGGACGGAGCCCAGCTTTCCGCCGGGATGAGCTCACCACCACAGCTGGGAGGAACAGCGCCGAGCGCCGGGCAGGGTGAGGGTGAGACATCTCTGCTGGCCAGGGTCCAGTGACTGTAAACTTTAAAGTTTCATAGCATGGTCCGTGTGCTGACTGTTGCTGGATGAAGCTACCCCCATTCTCTCGTCGTCTCTTGTCTTCTGCTGCTCTCTCTTGTTTTGGTGGTTAAATTAATCTCTCGGATTAACTCTGATTCAGTGGGAAACAAATCACGCTTTTTTGTGGCTAGGCTCTTCTGTCAGATGGAACTATCAGTCCAATTGATTTTTCCTATGTATAGTTCGTGGATGTGAGAATGTATGGTAGTGCAGGAAGGAAAACAGGATTGCCCTTGCAACAGCAACCTGCTCTTAGATTATGCAAGTGCTAGTGATGAGCTTTGCTTGGAATTTCACAAGCATCAACCTAGTTAGCAGAATTGGCTCAGCTAATGGTTGGGCTGGCAGCAGGATTCGTGGACCGTGTTCCACAGGAAGGTGGCCCATCGGGAAGTGGCGTGTTGGTAACACACTGTCTATTTTGCTCTCTAGCACAGTGATGCGTGTGTGCTGGCTCGTGGGGAAAGAGAAATGCACTCAGCGAGTGAAACTGCCACACTTGGAAGCCGTGGTAATTGGGCGTGGCCCAGAGACTGGGATAACGGATAAGAAGTGTTCACGGCAGCAAGGTAAGGTGGCGTATCTCAAATCCTGCTTTCTCCGCGCAGCAGCAGCTGAGCTTGCCTTGTTCTTCTGTGTGGTCTGCAGTGTTGCCTGGTTCTTGAAGTCATCAAGCCTTTTTAATAAGCACTTACAGAGATCTCTGGGACCTAAAAAATCAGAGACACCCAGTGACAGGACGTCCACCTCCATAAACTAAAGCATTGAACCTTAATGTGAGTTCCCAGGCCCACAGTTGTGTTTCACTGCCTGCACCCCTGCTTCGTGTGCAGCCCTTCTTCTCCCTGTTCCAGCACCTGATTTTTAGCATGACTTGTTATTTTATACATGACATAATATGGTCTTGGAGAATATATGAAAATACCTGTCACCTATACAGTACTGCACATCTTCCCTGCCTTATCTTCTGTGCTTCTGGACACAGTCTTGCTGTATGCCTTATTGTCACAGAGGGCTGGTAAGAACGTCAAGAATGTATAGAAGACATCAGCAGAATCCATCTTTATTCTGAAATTATTCCAGCCTTGGCTCAGTGTATGAGTTGGCTCTGTTTTACTTGTGGTCCTAGGAAAAAGAGATGAGGCAGAAATATTCTTGGCATACATTCACAAAGATCAGCTTCAGAAGGAAACAAATCTCAAAAAGAGGGGTGTTTTCTGCACTGGGTGGTTCAGCAGTTATTTTTGTTTACATTGTTTTGTGATGCTTTGTTCTTTCTTTTCCAGTTCAGTTAAAAGCAGACTGTAACAAGGGGTATGTCACAGTTAAGCAGGTACGTTTTTGTGTATGGATGTACAGTATTTCTGATACTTACTGGGACAGTTGTGCTTAACTCCACAAATGCTCCAAGTGATGATTCTGATCGCTGGGTCTGAAGGACCTGAAGCTTTCTTACCACCAAGGGAGATTACAGCAAGTGGCCCTCGGAAGTGAATTTTTGTTTGTGTACCTCAATGAAAGACTGCACTATTCCTTCCAGATATGCTCCAGTCTAAGATAGCCGGACTTGCAGCATCAGGGAATGCTGTAGTGAGTCCTCAGTCAGTTCTTTCAGGTGCTGCATTTGGGATATTTTGGACTTCTTCCACAAAACTTACATATCTTCCTCCTGAGCCTTAAATTTCATAAGCTGAGGCAGCCCTTTGTTTAAGGTTGAAGTTCTTGTGTTAATGGGACTATGCAGTTGTAGAAGGTTTTTGCTGGTTGGCTGATAGAGCGAGAGATGTGGTTACTTCTGGGAAGGGATGGGATGTGAGACAGCACTGCAGGAATGCTCATGTTGCCAGATGGATGGAGGCAGGCCTCCTCCCTCACACTTATGGGGCCCAGTATCTCTGAGGTAATACGCAGGGAAAGGTCTCTGGTGCTGGTGTTTGTGTGTATGTGCCCACAGCACCAGCCTGTGTGGACAACACAACAACATGTTCTGCCTACCGAGGGGTAGCGTCTTCTCTCAAAATGCCTTCAGAGCCCACTAAGCACAGGCACCACACTGGTATCTGATGAATGTGGCAGAGACAGCTCGGACAGTTTTTCACAGAAATCAACCCTAGTCATGATTTGAATATTGTGTTACTGGAATCTCAAAACTGGGAATACTTTCTGATGGTGGGTGCTAACATGTTTTCTCTGCCTGTTGAAGAGTTGCTTCCCATGTGAGAGGTGTGTGGCACAAGGTTCCAGTGATCAGTTGTTTGATACTTTATTTGCCGATGGGAAGCATCCTTGATGTGAATGAAACTGCAGAACTGTAGAGTAAAGAGGTCCTGTCTGGAGTCAGGCATGTGCTTCATTGCAGTGAATACCAAGTGAGAGGTATAGTACCACCTTGTGAAGCATGCAGGTATCACAGTGACAAAGCTGACCAAACACTCTCTGACAGAGTTCATCAGTCACAGGAGAGAGCTGGTTTCCTAAAGCCTGTTTCATGCATAAACATTAACCAAAAGCATTTTGCTGAAGACTCCTAATTTTCTTAGGGTCACCCACATAATGAGGCAAAATCCATCTATCCATCAATCACTGTAGGTTGCCTGTACCACAGTGTGATTGCACTAAAATAATTCACTAAAACTACTGTTACTCCTCAGAAATAGTTGCTACTGTTACTAGTTGTTTAATAGGTCGCTGATTTGTGAGGGAAGTACAGCACAAGTGATGGTGTAGCTCTGTAGCTGTTGCAGACCCAGGCTCCCTGTGACACTGTGCCCTGAGGTTGTCTGCTGACAGCTGTGGCTGCAAGACTGGGACAGAAACAGCTGTCCACAGTGCTGGACTGCCTGGTCTGCTAAAGCGGGTTGATGTACTCAGTGGGCAGTGAATACAAAATGCATTTGCTTTCCAGGATAGTGGTATTTCAGGAGAACGGAGCAGAAGTTGGTGATTCCACTTATGACATCGTTTTCTACTATTTTTTCCTTTTTCTGTCTACCGAAGATAGGGGTCAACCCAACTAGTGTTGATCTTGTCAATATTGGCAAGGATGAAGTGGTGAAGATGAAGCCAGGCCAAGTTCTGCATATTGTGAATAATCTTTACCCCTACACGGTGCAATTTGCTGAAGAATCTGGAAAAACTGTTCCAAAAGCAGACGAGATGCCACATGAGGACTCCTGTGAGAATGATGATACAGAGCTTGTGCCCAGAAAAACAATGAAGTTGGAGGTGGTGGATACACAAGGCAGTTCGACAAATCCCAAGCTGAGTAATACTAATGTATCTACACATGAAGGAACTTCAAGCAAAAAGGCAAGTGTGTTGTGCTGTTTCTCCTGGGATTGTCTCCTCCATGAGGAGACATGGTCTTTCACTTTTGTGGATTCTGCTGGTGGCAGGCATTTCAGGTGAACACGGATCCTCAAAGTATACAGAGCATTAGAGGTGTTCTGTGTTCCTGACATCACCCAGACCCTGGGAAAGTTACTTGGGACCCATTCTAACCTGATCTGAGGATTAGGTATGTGCTGGGGGGCTTCCCTGTAGCAAATGAGGATTTAATCTCTGGTTTCTGCTGCAGTTTCTGGTAAAAGGGCGGTCCATGTGAGCTCCATTTAGCTGGAGTCACCCAAGGATACTGTCCTGGCTCTTGAGTGGTTATCTAAAAGCAATCGCACAGAGAACAGAACAACCTGAGCNTGCAATTGCATGGGGCTTTTTTTCTCCCCCTGCTTTGCTCATTCTGTATGGCAGAACCATGTTCACATTAGTGAATGCTACCAGCCAGAATCTTTGAAAGGGAGTTTTTAGCCCTGTGACATGGACAAAATAAAAGACCTTAATGCATTTGGAACTAGTGCAGTGCTGTAGGAGAAGGCACAGAAGTGAAACCCCTCAAGACAAAATGTTAGTCTCAGGTTGCTGTGAGTTAACCACTTACTTAATTTGTGAACTTGGGCTAGTTATGTTAGGGCCAGATTTGTGGTGGAATGAGCGGGGAGATGACGACTCACACTGTTTCCCTGCCAGCACTATAGTAGTGTTTGAATATCTTCCTTTATAATAGTGTGATGAATATTATTACTGATCTGAACAGTTAAAACATCTGTTTTGAAAAAGGTGCACTCAAGGCACACCTTCTATTATATGTTCAGTAACCAAGTTAAGAAATAGCTTGTGTTGGCTTGATCTTCTTGTGGGTTTCTTGTTTCCTCTACAAGCCACTGCACAATATAAAAAAATTGGTACATCTAAGGATAGGGCCCCACACTGCAACTACTTTGTTCTGTGCAGAGCAGTATGGGATAGGACAGTTAATGGAGATCTTTGTTCTTCTTTGGCTCTTGTGATCCTTGAAGCAGAGGGCCTTGTGCCTGACACGTGCAGGCAAATTATTAAATTTAAACACGTTTATAGCTCCCTGTTGTTAAATTTCCAACATTTGCAAGATTGAACTTTCCATCATCACAGTATCTTGTTAAAAGGTTTCAAAAGCAGCTTTTTGGGAACAGTTGGAGCAGGTGTATGTTGGCATTTTATAGAAGGGAAATAATTGAGCTGTCATTCAGCTGTTATTGTACTGGTGTATACTAATGAATGTTCTTAACGGAATCCTTTAAAATACATAATTGGACACTTAATTGTCTTGTAATTTATTTTTCCTGTTCTGTGCTATAGGAACATTTAGGACACTGGAGTCAGGGTCTAAAGAGCTCTATGCAAGATCCAAAAATGCAGGTGAGAGCTGTATACTTGTACTTTACAGTAGATCCTGTCTAGCAAAGCTAAATGAGCTTTCTTTCTTCCTTGTGCAATTTGCTTTAACAGTCTGGTTAATCACTGGAGTCCTGCATAAGGGCTGAAATGTACTTGCATCTCTCTCTGTAGTAACATTAACTTGGAAGTCTCTATAGTACTGGTTTTGCAGAGTGTCATTGTCTTAATTATCTTTGTGCTCTCTGTGCTGTAAGATTTGGCCAACAGATTTCAAAAAGGTTGATGGGAGAGCAGGTGAGCCGTGCAGTTGCTTTTTTTCCTCAGGGAAACCAACTAAAATGGGTTGTCATTTGAAGCTGAGCAAGTCACAGAGGTTTCCATTTTCCAGCAGTCAGCACTGCCTTGTTTCTTAGTGCAGCTTCCTGGTTTCCAACAAATCCTTAACTTTAACACCTTTATGTCATCTGACAGGATCTGACCCTTGGCCTCACTGGGCCCCTTCAGATGATGATCACTGTTAGGCTGAAAATAATTTAGAATCATAGAATATGTTGAGTTGGAAGGGACCCGTCAGGATCATTGAATCCAGCTCTTAGCCCTGCACAGGGCATCCCCAGAAACTGTATCATGTACCTGAGAGCATTGTCCAAATGCTTCTTGAACTCTGTCAGACCTGGTGCCTTGACCACTTCCCTGGGGAGCCTGTTCCAGTGCCCAGCCACCCTCTGGGTGAAGAATCTTTTGCCGATGTCCAACCTAAACCTCCTCTGACACAACTTTGGGCCATTCCCTCTGGTCCTGTCACTGTCACCACAGAGAAGAGATCAGTGCCCGCCCCTCTTCTTCCCCTCACAAGGAACTTGTAACTGCAATGAGGTCTCCCCTCAGTCTCCTCTTCTCCAGGCTGAACAGATCGAGTGACCTCAGCCACTCCTCATGCGGCTTCCCCTCAAGCCCTTCACCATCCTTGCTGGCCTCATTTGGACACTCTCTAAGAGCTTTATATCTTCTATTGTGGCACCCAGACCTGCCCGCAGCACTCGAGGTGAGGNAGCTTCCCCTTGGCAGGACCCCCAGGCCACTTTCCATGGAGCTGCTCTCCAGCCTCTCGCTCCCCAGTCTTTCTGTATGTCCAGGGTTGCCTCATCTCAGCTGCACAATCCGGCACTCCTTTGTTAAACCTCTGCCTAGCCCTCTAATTTGTCCAGGACTCTCTGCAGGGCCTTCCTGCCTTAACAGTTCCTCTCCAATTTAGTGTCATTGGCAAACTTGTTTCCTATTCCTTCCAGTTTTGTGTCCAAGTCATTTATTAAAATGTTGAAGAGCACAGGGCCGAGGATGGAGCCCTGTGGAACCCCACCAGTGACAGTTCCTCAGTCTGATGTCATCCCATTCACTGTAACCCTTCGTGCCCAACCCGTGAGCCAGTTCCTCACTACCTGGATACCTAAGAAAAGGCTTCTATTTCGTGATGGATTTTTTTTTAAATTCAAGTGTGAAGCGTTGAACTGCATAGATTTATAGGAGGCCTGGATGCCCATTGTCCTTGAATTGCCAGCACTTTCAAATGAGTCTGTATATAGGGGATGATAAAACTATGGAAATTCTTGCTTACTTTTTAAAGATGAAGCTTAATTTTCATCCCTGAAGCAGAATTCCATATAATACTTACCAAAACAGGGCTTTCTTGACCCAAAATGTAAGCAGGTTTTAAAACTGTTTTTTTAATGTTAGATACAAACAACTGTTTGTGACTGAAGGTTAGCTTCATTAGTTGTAGTTTCAATCTGAATACACAAACAGTAGAACTCCTATCTTTGCTTTTTAATCAAATGTTAAATGACGATATTTCTTTCTTCTGAAAAGACTTGAAAGTGATCCTGTTCCTACTGGCTGCAGGAGCAGACACTAATATGTGTATATAAAATATCTTGCTGCTGAAAGAATCAGTCCTGTGATTTGTGTACCGATAGAATTTTAATCTTCCTTCCTGTAGAGTAAGACAGATCTGTATATAAACATACAAGAATAATTAGCAAAGGTGACAAAGATATCATTCATCTGTCATCAGCAGCTAAGAGACCAGAGACACGATACACAGTTTCTGCGTCACAACTTGACAGCTTTTTATTTCTTGGTTCTCCCCTGTTGTTCACAAGCTTCCCAACCACTTCTCTTCCTCAGCTGCACTGAATTATTGCAGAAGGCAAAATGAAATGCAAACAGGAAGAAGGGCATGACAGATAGGAATGTGTTCTCCTTCTTGTGAGTGATCTTACAGAGCAGCACACTGGGTAGGATGAACTGAAATAGCTCAGACTTGAATGTTTTTGTGTTTGCAGTGCTGGTGGAGGTCTGCAGCACACTGCTGGTAGCACATATGAGATTTGTGCTTCGCTTGAGAAATCTGTGACAGATGCTGCAGCCCAGTGCATTCCTACATGTTCTGTGTTGAGCACAGCGTTTTTGTTTGTGACTGCAGAGCTTGAATGTAGCCTGATGGAAGTAGAGTTCTGTAGGCCTCACTGGTATCTCAGGCCAGGTGATTTTCAAGAGTTCACATCCACCTGTAGCTATGGGTAACTTACTGCAAAGTAAGATTAGAAAGCTTTCTCTTTTTGTAATAAAGTATATGAAGAAGGATGCTGGAACACCACTCCATAGCTACCTGGTATATGTTACGGAAGAGGGTGCTTATCCTGGAGCAACTTAATTCCAGCAAAAGTTCTCCTTGGATTGCATCTCTCCACTAAATACAGTGCTTATAAGAATAATATATTTAACTTTCAATCAGAAAGTAATCTAGTTACTTGGTTTTTTGCAAGGTTTACAAAGATGAAAAGACTGTAGTCATCAAGGATAAATATCCCAAAGCACGTTACCACTGGCTTATCTTACCGTGGGACCCCATTTCAAGCCTGAAGTCAGTCACCAGGGACCACCTTGAGCTCCTGGAACATATGCATGCAGTTGGGCAAAAAATGATCGAACAGTGCCCTGCCAGAGAGAGCCTGGAGTTCAGACTGGGTTACCATGCTATCCCCAGTATGAGGTAAGACCTAGAGGAGTCGTGTGGTGGAGACACTGTTCTTCCAGTTACACAGATTTGGGGCTAAATCCGTGGGGAGATTTGGCATTGCCAAAGAACAGGCAATCCTCCTCAACACTACAGACAGCTTGGTGTGCAGTCCTTTGCCCCACACTGCTGTATAGATCCTGATGGACTACACGGGCATCTTGGGCCCAGTGGGAAATGCTGTTGGGCTCCTCTAGCAGAGGCTAGTGCCTGGGGCTGTGGGATGCCTGTGGTCCAGCCCCAGCGATAGGGGCAATGCTGCCAATGCCAAGTCCTAGGGCATTCCTCTCCCGGGGCACCAGTGTGGGATTAGAGACTGACTCTTAGACCTGTTGAGTCCTGCGTGATACTGAGCAACGATTTGAGTCTTGTGTGTAAGTCCAGACCTCAGAGTGTCAAGTGCCTGTAGATACTTGCAGTCAGTTGTTCTCCAGTTCTTGAATGAAGCTTTTGGGCACTGATCAAGTCCCTTTCAATTACTCTACAAATAATAAAACTTTGGTTTATTATTAAACCTTTAATAAACCTTTGATTTGTTAACACTACTGTCTCCACCTTTTTGGAAACTAGCAGGAATATAGACTGTAGTGAGGGGCCAATGGAATATGCAGACTAGTGACCCTGACTGTAAGTGGCATGCTTGGCAAGAGACAGTGCTTCCAGAACAGACTGTTTCTTCTGTCACAGGGTCAGGACTGACCCACAAGGCCAGCACTCTGCTGAATCATGTTTGCAACTGATACAACTGCAAAACAGCTTTGAGCATTAACCTTCTTCTCTCCTATATACGTTAAATTTTTTTTTTAGTCAGCTACATTTGCATGTAATCAGCCAGGATTTTGATTCTCCGGCCCTGAAAACCAAAAAGCACTGGAACTCTTTTACTACAGACTACTTCTTAAACTCTCAAGGTAATGATTAGAAAAAGTATTTCATAACATAATCCTGCTTGCAGGTTCTGGCTTTGGGCTTTTCTTCCAAACAAATGTGCAAGTCATACATTCTATTGCAGTTAAGTGAAAGGTTTTATTTAATTTAAGATATCAGGGAGTATCACTGAGTAAAAGTCAACAAATTTTGTAGCTGGTTTAAATCAGAATGCAGCAATGACACACTGTGCATGCAAAACAGTGCACACAGATTTGCAGTGTCATGTGTTTCATGATGCTACGTGGTCTCAATACCTATGGTCTTTTTTATTTTTATCCCCAGATGTGATAGAGATGGTAAGAAGCAAGGGAAAAGTGATGGTGAAAGACCATACCTCTGAACTTCTCAAACTTCCCCTCAGATGCCATCGCTGTAAAAAACAGCTGTCTACAATCCCACAGTTAAAGGAACATCTTAGGAAACATTGGCCAAAATGATTTTGCAAAAAATCATCTTTCAATCTATCTACAGATTTCAAGCCAACACAAAGACCACAAAATGTTAATGGAAATGTATGTTTGTTAACTGGTATGACAAATGTAATGTGGGGAAAAGTAGCCTGGAAACAGCAGCATACTAATTTAGTAATAGCTTCAACAAAACACCAAGCCCTCTTCTCCCTTCCTACTAAAAATATAAATAAAGTGACTTCTGAAATGAAGCTTTTTGTTTGCAGCTTTGTTGTGGTACAGCCACACTAATCTATAAGTGAACTGAAGTCTGGAAGAAGTGCTATGTTTGGATGAAAGGATTTATTTTCAGAAGCTGAACTGAGCCCAGATCTAGGTTTCTGCTGAGAAAGGAAAGAAACAATGATTTAGAGGTCTTTCTCTTGATGTTTTCTGCCTACCACTGAAGTTCCTCCTATGTGTTAATGTTGCAGGCCTTGGTGTGGCTGACAGAATGTATTGTCAGTGTAGGGGAAGAAGCATCATCCCCATTTTGCTGTGCCACTGAAAGGTTTGACAGTTCAGTGCTGCTTAACTGCCCCTCAGCTATGTAGTGGGCTTTGCCCCTTGCCAGGATGCCAGGACAGCCACTGCTCAGGCTCTAAGTGGGGCAAACAATCTCTTTTGGGTACAAGGATGTATTTAAACATTTATATATAAAATACATGTGTAATAAATACATAATGACCAGCTTTACTGCTCCCCAGAGTAATAAAATATAAAGGTTTGCAGCTGCTTGTCTGCATATGTTGAGGTTGGTACAGAAATTCTGTGGTTTAATCCCGCCCTATTTCTCCACATCAGGATTTTAGTGAGCCTCTAATCATTTGATTGCTGTCAAGATGTGAACTTCCAGAAGCAGCAGAACAGTACTAATAAAAATCTCTGAGTCCAGAGCTGGTTTGTATAATTCAACTTCATCCTAAGCCCGGCTTTGACTTAAGTAAGATGCTCTCTGGGTGAAATGGCTTTCAGTAAGAGTGCACAGAGCTTTTGCTATACAAGCAAAATGCTGCTTCTAACACTTAATAACACATTCTGTGGGGAGAGGGTGTCTGTCCTCTTCTTCCATTCCCCCATGCAGCAGCATGTTGCGGTACCCACTAAAATGGGGCAAACAGTAAGTTGATGCTGCTGGAAAAGAATAAAGATGTTTCTGTCGTAAAATTGTCCCCACAAATGTGTTCTTTCAACCTGGTGTGCAAGAAGCCGATCCCCACAGAAGGTCATGTTTATTTTGTGCCGGTGCAGAGATGGGTGCTGGGTGGAGAATCCACAGAGCCAACACACCCAGTTCTAGCCAAGCAGTGTAGCTAAGATATTTTCAAAATATCTAAGTCTGCACTTACCTGATGTCTAAATACCAGCCTACTCAATAGCTACTGGACAGTCTTTTGCTTGCTTCAATTTAAAGGTACAATGAGTTTCAAATTTATTGTGCACGTTCAGTAGGTAGGTTCTTCATTCGGAGGTGGGTAATTAAGCTTTAGAGATGTGGTTTTCACATTATAATGACCTAAATTCATCTAAAAGATGGGTTTTTTTGCTGATTTAGTTAATTTCAGTAAAACACATGAAACATTGCCAAATGCAGTGTCCAGTATCTAATTCAAGATTTCTGTTCATGTTCCCTACTTGTTTCAAAACTGTTCTGCAAGACTTTGCCATTTCCCACGTTTCTGGGTCTTTAAAGTATTTATTGTTCTCCTATGACTCACTGTGCAAAATCTTCTCTTAAACTGTTAATGTTTCACCAGAATGGGGTACAGTAAAGTGCAGGGTTGGCCATGGCCTAATCTGAAACACTTTAGCTTTTGCTGACATCAGTAATAACATGCCTTAAATTACAAAACAAAGCTTAGAGAGTAAGGAACAATGACAAAAGTACAGTCAGTCTGAATTCATTCTTGACACAAACTAGGGCTTCAACTGGCTCCAGAGGTAAAGTTCTAATGCTTTGCAATGGGAACTAATCTGGACCATGGCCAGTTGTGAATACTGGAGAGCTGTGGTTTTCCTCATGGTAGACACAGGCCAGGAAGGGAAGCCATGCTTCTTCATGGTGAAATGCACTGCTTATGGCCCATGGCCCATCACATCTGGGTGGGACTCGTGGTTTTAGTAGCTCTCAGAGCAGGCCAGAGTGAAGCATAAACCCTTGCAATCCATCTGTATGGGAACAGTGTGCAGCTGAGTCACAGTTGCCGCACACTCAAATGTGGAGCACGATTCAGAGGGACAAGCCTGTGTATGATGTTCTAAATCAGCGGACTCACCAGGAGAACCACTGCCACCAGGGCTGACCCCGGGGGAGGGATGGCAGCACGTCCACCACTTGCTGTGTGAGGTCACCACTGTATGGGAAAGGTCTACAGGAATGGCAGCAGTGGACACAAGCTCTCTGAAGCCAACAAGAGACAGCCGCCTACAAGTGACCAAAGGTAGCCTCAAGGCCATGAAGGAAACTAGGGCAGAAGATGTAGACATTGTCACAGGTTACTTCACGTGTGGCTTTGCAGAGGACCCACAGCCTTCCTCCAATCTTTCATTTACAGCTGGGAAGTCCATACAGAAGACTGCGAGCAACCAATACCACATCTTCGTTGGAAGAGAGCCTCAGAATAGCAGCATAACCTTAACACTCATCAACCAGTGATGATCAAACATCTCCCTTCCACCCCTCGCTGTAATTAGATCTTTGCTGGAGCTGTATTATTTTTTGTGATGTTGTTACAGGAATGAGGCCTAAAGCCAAGGAAGATGTGGTAAAGGACTTTCCATGAGATGTGCCATGAGATATGTGGTGAAGGGATTAACATGGGTTGATGGTAGGCTGATGGGGTGACAGGTTATCAGGTGGAGGGCCAGATGACCCTTGTCCCTGCAGCCATCCAGGTGGAAAAGCGAGTGGTGCAAGAGTTCCGTTCCACCCTTATGAAAACCCCACTGCCTTTGTCCTCTCTTTGCAACTCTCAACTCATTTACAGAGAAAGTGTTTCTCTCCCCCTCCTCCCTGTTTCCAATTGCAGTAGCAGAATATTTGACTGTAATCTCATCTCTGCTTCTCCCAAAAGGAATAAATTTATCCTTTGAAAGCCTCCAAGGCAGAGGATGAGAACATGACTACCTTGCAGACAAGTCCAGGGTCTTGCTCCTGTCTTCCTCAGAGCAGGAATGCCTCTTTGGAAAGATCTGTGCCTCTGACTCCATTGGAGTATACCCGAGAACACTTGTACATAGCACTATACACTCGTATTTTGCAGGTGCGTTTATCACTGGCAATCTACCAAGAGCCTATAATCTGTTGCTCCAGTGAACCATACTATTTGTGGATCTGTTCATAAAAGTTCCTACTGAACCCAACAGATTTATTTTCCTTTTGTGTTTAATGAAGCTGATCAGCAGACAGGTGAAAAGTATCTAACAAGAGAAACAGGCTTCCATACAGCCACATTTGCTCAGAGGTTGAGCCACTCTTAAAGTTAACTCCGTATTTCTGCATTAATGGCTTACTTCCGTTCCTGGTAACTCTGTTTTTAGGAGCCTCCACAGAACTTTTAAGAGCAAATTTAACGTGTCTGTAATGACAGTTACTAAAGCTGAGTATATTTCAAGTTTAAATGCATCACTGAGAGAGCAGAACATGCCAGCAGAAATCAAGGGAAAGCGGACTCCTAGCTGCTGCTGACACGAAACTAAGGTTTAGCAACTGCAGAAGTAGTAAGCAGGAGATCCCCGCTCGAGGCTCATGGACACTAGATGCTGCTCCCTGCTCTGCTGCTCCTTACTCAAAGCTCAGGAGGGAAAGGTGTAGGGGAAGACAAGAAGAACTCAGTGATGAATGATTTAGGAGACTGGTCTTTCACTTGGATGGCAGATTTAAAGGGGTTTTGCCTTGGTGGGAGAACAAGAAAGCATGCCTAAGACAAAAGGGCCTTTGGCTTTCACCATCACCATGATGGAAAAGCAAAATAAATCATACACATACTTAGGCACAAGCATGAACCCTCAGTAAGCCAAAAGCAATTTTACCTTTTCTTGTGTTCTCTTTCTAGACAATGGATTAAATTGCGCAAGACTTCAGCATTTCCTGGCATCAGGTTTAGGAATGTCAGGAATTACTGGTGTCCGTGTCACATTTCAGTTGCAGGGCCAGAGTGCTCTACAGAGGAGCACAGACTACCTCATCAACCCTTTCTCCAGACCTGAGAGATGGCTTCTGTATTTCTCCATGGACTATGCTCTGCTACCATTCTGAAGACCCAGATCCTGTGAAACAGTCTTGCCCTGTAAAGCCCTTCATGTGTTTTGCCATCTCGAAATGCTTTATTTACTCTTGGAGAATCTCTTTCCAGTGTAGTCACAGTACTTGACAACAGGCTTAAGTCATCCCCGCGTGGCCCAGAACAGGCCATATAACTCAAAACAGATGGAAGCGAGATGTGCTCCAATGCTTCACACTGACAAAAGACTTTTACCACTCCACTCTAGCAAGCCCAAGACAGCACAACACATTTGGTGTAAGACCAAATGGCCACCCCAATCTGATGGAGTTCTTGCCACACAAAAACAGCAACCTGCAGCACTGGACATGCTCATGCTGTGCAGTCAGAACACAGCTCGCTGCTGTGCCATTAAACACCTCCAGCTGACAGGAAGCACCTTGTTTGTGTGGCATTTTTCTGCAGCACCCAACGGAAAAGGCCTGCACTGAACACTGCAGCTGCCAGGCCAAAACAAACCAAAAAGGGGATGCTACCACTGAAAGGGCTTCCAGCCTTGTCTCCTTCCTGTGCTCCCAGAACTGCTGCTGTTACTTCTCACATCAGATCGCAGAAGTATTCTGGGGTAAAACCTAATTCTTAGTACAAAACCAGTTTCCAGATGACACAGTTCTGCAATAGTGCACAGCATTATCAGGGTACAGCTGCTGATCTGTCAGTGCCATAGAGCAGCATTAGTTGATCTTCTTTGATCTCAGATAATTAGGGTAGTACTACCCAGCAGAGTGTGACACCGACACCTCTGCCCTGCTTTTATTCCTGTTTTCCTCTGTCCAAGACTGCCCTGGTGTGAATGGGCCCAGTTTCAGGACAGCAATGGCTACTGGCACTGCAGGATTTAGTCTGATGTAACAAAGCAATGATGAAAATCTGGTACCAGCAATGTCCAGCTTCAGCAGAGAAAACACAAAATTTGTTCAGCAACTACAGCAGTTTGCTATCGGTACAGTCTTACAGGTGAGTTCTCTAAAGCAGGCTGAAGTGCTTAAAATACAGCCTGTCATCATGGCAGGTATCAACTCTGGGAGGAAGTGATGACAGAGAAGATAACCCATCCAATACTGGTGGGATTGCTTCATCCAGAAGGGGGGAAACAGTGGTAGGAACTTTCAGAGCTGCACACCCTTTAGCTCCCCAGCCTCACAAGCCACCTCTGCAGTGGATGTGAGTGGCTCTGCCTGTAAGTGTCACACCATACAGGTCACAGTCACAGCTGCACCAGGTAGAGGGACCCTTCACTTGCACAGCCCTAACAACAGTGTATCAGAAACACCAGAACAACAATGGCTTCTGCAAAGATATACTGAAATTATATGAAAAGTTAGAGCTCAGAGTCCACAGGGATTCCTTGGCTTCTAGTTACTGGAGAAGATGTAGTTTCCACTGTAGATTTTTATTGAATTTTGGTGGAGTCAGTACTTCTGGATCTGAAAGGCAAATGGAAAAAGTGTCAGAATGGGGGGTAACAGCAATATAATTTCTTCAAGAGCTGTCAACTACTTTGTTCACTTTTCTTACATCAAAGGATGCTGAAAAATCTCTTGACATCTATCATGTCCCTGTAGCGACTGATCACCAGCCTGCACAGGAGAGTGTCCTCAGAAGACCTGCTTACACCAGGAAACCTCTGGGCACACCAAGTCCTCTCTCAATTGTTAGGTGTTACTGTTCAGAACGAGGAGGCACAGGCACAAAGCAGAACTCCATTTATTCACCTGTCACTGCCCATTGTGCACCACAGTGAGCTGGCTCCGTTTGGTGTGAATAAGATGCACAAGGCTTTTTCTGAAGCCAGCCTTGGCAAGTGGCAATAGACAGGTTTCATCTATAGATTCAATAGAGGATTTCCCCAGGCAGTTTCAGGACTAGCAGGAAAAGAGGACGTAGGGCTAGTGGGAAGACAGAAGACTAGGGAGTTGGGACCACCCTTTGCTAGGTCTCAGCCCTAATTTTGTTTTCATTGCGAGGACTTTGAGATGGCAAAGCGACACGACAGATTGTAGCCTGGCCTGACTGCCAAAGCCGGAGAGAAAAATTCAGCAGGCAAGTTACAAGAAGAATTATCTAACACATTCCTTAAGAAATCAGATTTTCAATTCCCTTGCAACAGACTGACATTACACACACAGGAAGCCAGGAGCAGTTGAGATATTCTAGCACAGGAGGCAGTTTTAGACAGTTTTAGCACAGAAATTCAGAGCAAAATAAACTTCGTTGAGAAAGCTGCTCACTTGCCACAGGGCAGGATGGTACACTGTAAAGCAAAGCAAGGAACCACCACAGCTGAGTAACTGATACAACTGTTGGCAGGCAGCAGTGTCTGGAGAGCCTCAAAGCCCACTAACCTCCCTGACATTTCACATCAAAACTTAACTCAGAGCCTCAACTAACCTTGTACAATAGGAGGCATCATCCTCTTCTGCTGATAGGCAGCCATAATGCTGTTTGCAGTTGAATTGGGTCCCAGGACCTGTAAGAAGCAATAGCCATGTTCCAACCCGAAAAAAGCAAGGCACAAGCAGGAATACTCTCAAAGGAAACTCTGCTGTTGTCCAAAAACAGGAGACCTCACAGTACAAAGAGAACAGGATCAAAGTGTGATCAGTGCGATCAAAGCCCAGTAATGTCTCAGAAAAGTTAACACAGAGGCAGAAAGAGATAACTGCTTTCACGCAGCTTCTTAGGACACAGAACTCTTATCCCAGTACCTACTTCATCACAGCACCATAAATGTCATGATTTGGCAGGACTGATTTCATTGCAGCACCATCAATATTTAAGGTTCATCTAGGAGTCTCTGTTCCCTGTCACATAGAACAATTTTAATCTGTCTTTAAGAGTCCTGCTAATCAGCAGTTAGGGAGAAGATAGCAGGGAACATCTTGTGTTCACCATAAATGCTCAGAAACCACTTACTAGAAATAAAGACTGTTTTTAAGTCTGGAAGGGAACTAACTATAGTCCTTGTGATTTCCTTATTCTGCATTAAGCTGAAGCTTAGAAGCCTGACATAACCCTTCTTTTTGTAATTTACTCCTTATGATATACGGTTCAGACTAAATTGACCAATCCAGTAGCTTTTCACTTCACAAGACCAGGCTGGACAACAACTACTCGTGAGGCCTCGAAAAGAAGGGAGTGTTCCCATATTCTACAAATTGCGTAAGAAGGAGCTTATAAAAACAAGTCACAAGCCTCAGGAGACCTCATCACATTCAGAGTGGCATTCAGTGCAGAGAACACAGTAGGCTATACATGTTGTACACATCTAGAGTGTCCTGACTTGGCAGGTCCTGCACAGAATGTCTACTGAACCTCTAACACAAAAAAAATCCAGATTTTGAAAGCCATGGAAGGATTCTGGGCTCTCTGTTGGAGAATGCAAAATACTGCTAAACACTGTCTAGTGAGTGTGATAGGTATTGCGGATGAGTACAGACCAGGCTGACAGAGCTCTGTTGCAGGTCTGGAGTCCAGATTTCTGGGACTGAGGTCTCCATCAACTGCAAAACTTCTTCCAGGACTTGCTGCAGTGCCCCAGCTTGCTCGTCATAACCAAAGAGCACGAGCTGCTTCAGAAGGATGTGTATCTCTCCTGCAGGAGGGAGCAGAAGCAATAAATAGCAATCAACATAGGTATACTAATTAAACAGCTGCATTTCTTTGCTATCAACACACAGGAAGGAGAGCAGCAACTCAGAACTGGTTCTGTTTCTACTGAGCCTCTACAGTGCCATGAAAACAAAAATAAGACAAATCTGTGGTGGCACTGAGAAGGCTTCTTTTCTCTGCTCCCAACTTCAAATACAGAGAGCTCACACATTATTCTGAGCACAGAGGCAGATGAACCAAACCAAGGTCCAACACAGATGCCTGTATGGACCAGGCAGTTTCTCTCCCCAGCACACACAGTAAGAACGAGAGGGGGCACACTACCATACCTGTCCTCATCCTCACAAGCTGCAGCATGGATTAAGATCACCAATTGTCCTACCTTTCGCGGTTTCAACAGCACGAACTCTCTCTCCCAGGACTTCCAGAAGGGCAATATCCTCAAAAGGACTCCCCTCCTTCAGGCTGTATCTCTTACGCTCTGCCTTGCGTCGGTTCTTTGAGGATCTCCTGAAAAGAGCATGTTCAATTACGGTGTGCACAACAGGATCAGCTGTTAGCAGGGTAAGTCTGAAGGAACACCAACAGTGTGCATGAAACTTGTCACTCAAGTCCTTGCTTTCTCCAGTGACAGAGAACTGCACGTAACCTTAGGTGCTATGACAGTGTTTTCAGTGCTACTCAACCAATATCCTTCGTGGTCTGAAACACAAGACAGGAATCAGGCTGTTTTCTGCTCCAAAAAGGACTTCATGTTCCAGCAAGGTTAAAGCATGTCTACAACACAAAGCAGGAGCTGCTCCAAGCACAAAGCAGTAGTCACTGTTAGGCAAAGCTGAGGTCCACTTAAAACACTGGTGGCCAGGGTCTGTGCTTGGCTGCAAACATTTGAATTTCTGACATCTCTAGTGCCTGCTCAGCTCCTCCCCATGATCACAGGAAAGCAGCTTCATTCATAGACCAGACCTACTTGCATAATGTTCCCAAGTGATCTGCACACTCTAACGCTGAATACTAACGCTGCATTCTCTTTCTGTTTACATCTGGTCCACAAAAAAAAAGTGTCTAAAAAGTCCACATTTTTCCCACAACTGTATTCTTCCACAATTCAGCCAGGGAATTCAGAAGTGGTCCACAGACTACTGCCTGTTACACACCCCACCCCATACTGCAGCTCATATTCTTGAGAACACTCAAAAACAATGCAGACAACCACTGTGGGAAGATATTGCTATGAGATTTAGTAGCAACCCCCACACACAAAGTGCGAAACCTGGGCCAAAGAACACAAGACATGCGCACAAGCTGTTAATGTTTGAGAGGCTCTGCCTGTATTCTGTGTCTAGCTTTCTACAGCCAGCTATTTTGGCCACATGCCCAACACCCATGGAGACAGAACCCGCCCAGAGTCTGTGTTCTCAGCTCCTCTGCTGGGCACCCAGTTCCTGTTGCACTAGTAGTTTCTGGCTTTTTCTTCTTTCCCGTCCAATGAGAGTTAAAATAACCATGAAATATCTGTAATTAAAGCAGCTCCAAGGCACACACAGCTGCAAGGAGGAGCATGCCAACCATGAGCAAGCTGACCTCCTGAATGCTGATGCCAGAACAGTCACTACCTGATTTGAAGGCAGATACCTACGCTGATATTCTTGAATTGCTGTGTGAGTATTTGCTGTTCATGTCACTGGCTGTCACAACACTGCTGGTTTCAGAGAAAAGCTCCAATTCTCGGCAATTTGGCACTTCATAATCTGCAAAACATGGTAACAACTGTCACAGTATGGAAAAAGGTCAGATTTATTTAAAGCTTTACCTCTGATTGATCTGTTTAGCTAGCTGGGCAGATTCATTCTACCTGTTGGTGTTCTGGAGACCTATGTCTCCCAACCCCACTGAGCCAGCACACAAGAAGAAACAGTAATTGTGAGAACAACACTGCGCCTCTGCCCTGGTGGGGATCATGATATTGAACAGCACAATCAGAGGGATGACAATCTCAGCGTGGCAGATCTGGACTAGAACACAGCATTCTGCTTTCAGAAAAATTCCCTGAGCCTGCGTGAGCTGGCAGGTGAATATGCCTATAGGTACTTGGCACAAAGGACATGCTGAGCACTGTCTCCCCCAGCCAAGATGGTAGTGTGGAGACAATTCTGTGTCATTTTGAAGAGCTTTCAGGTGCATTTTCATTGCGTGAAAGTTGTGACCCAAGGAGGAGCTGAAAATACAAAATAACCACACTCCAAGTATGGAGTGAGGAGGGGTTGAGATGGGTGCTGTTTTACTGCTGTAGATCCCATTGGAGCTAGAGGAGAGCACAGCTCCATCAGAGCAAACAGAAACCACAAACAAAAATATGATCACAGTAAGTAACTGTGAAGAAGAGAAGGAGAAAGTCATATGCACTTCAATACCAACCCTGCAGGTTCTCGCAGGCCTTCTCCTTCAGCTCTCGGACCACTTGCAGGCGACCCTTATGGCGAAGAAATGCTGTTTTCTGAGAATCTAGGAAGATCAGCTGACTTTTCTGAGCTGCTCATTAAGAAAATCAAAACATAAACATTAGTGCAAGAGAAAGAAAAAAGCATTTTTTACACAAGCACAGTCCTTCAACAAGCTCAGAAAAAAATCCCTCAACTCATAAAGCATGAAATGGAAGAACAAGGAATAATAACGAAACATTCTTCTTGTGTGGAAGGGAGAATATCGCTATCAAATAGTTTTTTATTTCCAAAAACTACTCATCAAGGCTTACAGGACAGCTAGCCATTTTCCTGGTCCATAGCTCTGCTGCCACGTGTGCTCTGGAACAAGGACTATCCAGCTTGTTCATGGACATGAAGAGACAAGACTCCTTTGCAGCTTTTGACTGCGAGGTCTGGAAAAGCTCCAAACGAGCCTGACTAAGCTAGAAAGATTCCATGACACTGCAGGGCTTCAAGATGCAGTGAGGAGAGCCAAATGCAGTCAGGAGAGCCAAATGCAGCTAACTGAGCAGCATCAACTAGGTGGAAGCAAAGTATCCTTCCATATACCTTCCAATACTGGAATTCTGTGACTTCCCACAGACCCAGCAAAGATCTTTAGCCTCTACAGCAGAGAGAAATCTAAGATTCTTGCACAGATTCACCTTCCAAAATAGCAGGTTTCAAGTTGGTCTCCAAGATATCCAGTCTACCATACTTGTGAATCTGGATCAGGGAAAGAAGAGAAGGTATCATTTAAGGATCTAACCCAAATCACATCCCTCTATTTTTGCACTCTAACGATGTATTTCCAGTTCTGTTCTCATGATCTGAAATGCCTTACCAGTCTTAAAGCCTCTTCCCAAAGAGCCCCTTCTAAGAGCAGGAGGACAGCCTCTTCATAGTCCTAGAAGGAAAGAGCAACCATGGGCTGCTGCTGATGTTAAATAATATACGTTCAGTTAGATGCTATTTAGGTGGCTATTTCTATGCAGCAGTATCACAGCCAAGAGAGGAAAACACTACTATGCCAGCTACTTTGAGGTGCTGACACAAAAAACCAAACAAGCAAACAAAAACGACAAACCAACTCAGCAAACCCATGTTACTTCTCCCACACTAAGGGGGAATTCCTCTGGAACTCTGTCTTCCTTATTCCAGCCCTCATGTTTCAGCTCTCTGAGACAAAAGCTTTTCATACTAAAGCATGGGCAGCTTCATGAGTGGAAAACTCAGGGACACAGCATTTATCCCCACCCTGCTCACTGCGTCACCTGGACCTGCTCTGCCCTCCCCAAGGGGGCCCATGGCACAGACCGTTGTGCTCGCAGCATGCATGGAGTCACACGTGGTGCAGGAGAACAGAGAAAACACGGATGCTGTATCTGACTGACAGAGGGCATTACTGGGACACAGGCAGGAGGGTGATTACATTACCTGAGTGTACTGCTCCAGGAGTATGGCTGCCTCTGAATACTTTCTCTGTTCAACTAGTTTTCCTACAAGAAAAAGTGGAGTTTCAGCTTTTCAGAAGCAGCTGGATTTTGTGCCAGAAAATGACAAAGCAGAGGAAAATCCCACTCACTGAGACACTTCTATCTGTTCACACCTGTACTCAATTGCTAAATTACAGCTGTAATTTAAAAGAGGTACCATCAAAAAGCATTAAAGTATAAAGGATTTGAATCACATTAAGTGACAGAAAAAGCAAATACTGGAATATCCAGCTCTGGAAGACTAGACTCCCAGAAGCCACATTCCCTCTGTGTTAAGTGGCCCTCCATAAACTCAGTCTCTGAGCAAGGCTGAATTCAGGACAATGCTCCATTTCTCTTGCTGAAATAGGTGAAATTTCTCTTGCTGAAATATACACCAGCTCCACAACACATCTCATGTCTGACGTGCTAGCGAGCAAAAATTCTGTGACCAGCTACCTTTTTCTTCTTAGGACAGCATATAGTTTTACAGGTACCAGCTGCTCCTAGCTGCTAGCTAGCTTCAAGGAGAAATTAAGATGCAACTCCAAATTATCCAACAGCCTTTAAGGTCGGTGAATAGGCACAGCACTTGCACCAGTTAATGTCTAGAGGCTTCAGTAATGTCAGACACTTCAGTGCATGTCCATTCCTTGAGGTTAACTAATGAGGCAATTTGGAAGAGCAGTGTGACAACCAGCTGCAAGAGAACAACATAAGAACCAGTGAGCACTGGGCAGCCAAGGCCACAGCTTGCTTGGCAGCTCCTGGGTTGCCTACCAAATCCGCTTTAACATCTTTTGGTTCCTTTGAGAAACAAAGGTCATGTGCAAATGCACAAACCCTTGGGGAAACCTGGGATCTTTGTTCTCATTTAAGAAAAACGCTGCTGAATACTGAGGTTTTCATTGAATTTTAGGAAAAATGGAAGTGAACCATAAATAACAGCAGCCACTTCTGCTCTGCACTCTTACATGTCTTCAAGGCCTACCTGCCAAGCTCCGTGCCAGACTGGACAGCTTATCCTTTGTGTAACCAAGCCGTGATGCCATGCACAGGGCTTGCTGCCAGCTGCCACTGCTCTGAAAAGCATCAAGTGCTTTTGCAAAGATGCCAGCACGAGCAAATATCAATGCAGCCTGTTCATACAGCTGCTTCTGAATCAAGTACTCCCCATATGCATCACTGATATCCTGAAAGAAAGGGACAAAAAAAAAATTAAAAAAATTAGTAAAGTCAGTAGCAGTCCTCCATTAGCAAAAATTAAAGGCCCATCAACAAAAGCCTCTTACCTAGCTTCTCCAAGGAGTTTCTAAGCATGAAGTTTCTACTCCATTTCAAACTATATCAAGCCAAGGGCTGGTGATCAGCACATGGAGACACTTTGCAGAGCTACAGCAAGTGACACTGAGAGGCACCTGACTCTCCAAACCAAATGCTGGCTAAACTAGATACTGCAGGAAACCAGACCCTTCCCACCCACATGAGCAGTTTTTGTTAGAATGTCTCTCTGAACCAACCTACGTTAGGAAACAAACACTGGCACATGAGAACATGCAAGCCCTGTAACTCTATAGGAACAGGCTACTCAAAGCTCACTATCTCCTTCAAGAAGGGGCAAGTGGATTTGAGTGGAAGGATAAAGGTGGAATAATAAAACACTCACAATGAGTCATTCAGAAACAGACCTCCCTCATAAGTGAAGACTCCTTTATGCTTTCAGTGCGCTGCAAACAGACTGATTTTCTCTATTTCCTCTCTCACTCAACTCCTCCCTGTATAAAGGCTTATGTGTTGTGTATTTACAATATCTACATTAGATTATATTAAATGCATTTACATTTTATCTCAGCCTTGGACAAGCTAAAGTTCTTCAGTAACATTGAAACTAGTAAGAGACACTATGTACTAGGAAACAGCACATCTAAAAGTGCCCAAGCTCTCCAGCACTTTCCAGAATAGTTTAAGGATAACAAATTGTCCCTACAAAATCTGCAAGCCACACAGAGGTTAAGACAGGGAGAAGCCTTTCTGAGGTTATGGGAGTTATTCAGCACACTACAAGATAGTGCAGCAGAAGAAACAGGACATCCAGGGTGCTCTCTGAGCCACAGGATCAAAGGAATAACAACCATTGATGACCAGGTCCTGCAGGATTAGTGCTGAGAGTCATTCCAGCTGTTATCTCAGAAGAGGGTCTCAGACAGCACCGGAATAGCAATGACCTACAGAACTTGAACACAAGCAGCTGCAGTTTCATTCCTGCCCTGCAAGGTGCTGAGGAGATCCAAACACATGCATAAGGGAGCATAAAAAGCAATAAAGCTTTGACACTGCACTGTCACAAGTTTACACACCTTGTACTCCTGAGTGCTAGAGGTGTACAGCTTCAAGGCCTCAGAATACAGATTCTGATCCTTCACCAAGTTCAGAAATTCAGAGAAGTGTTCAGGACCTGCAGAAAAAATTTACTTTTTGTAAAAATAAAAGAGAAAGTACATGGCCCTTCTGGCTCCCAGACAGTGTGGGTTCACAGCATCAAGAAGCAACTAGAGGTGTCTGGGTGGAAGAGCACCCGTTCTACTACTGTAAAATCAAGGTCTTGAGGTTTTGCCAGAGATATTAACCAGGCATAATTCACTTGAACAGCAACAACACAAGACTTCGTGTGCTTCATGACCACAGAGCAATAAACATTTCTTTCTCCCCACACCAAGCTACAGTATAAAAAGCAAGCAGCAGAAGTTCACCATGCATTATCAGACAGGAAGATGATCTTGTGCAATCCTTCTCTTTCTTTAGCTATTTCCCACCAAAGGCTCTCCAAAATGGAAATGTTTCACTGCAGAAATCCTCCTTAGGACACCTACCACATTTGCTGAGGTGGCCAAGAGCTTTTGTGTATCTCTTCAAGTGTCTGTCTATTGTATATCGCTGATAATTGGTTTCCATTTTCCTGAGGGTATTTAAGAAGGGCAAGTATTCTTTTGGGTCCTGCAAAGAACAATAATAACTACAGTTGAGCTAATCTGCTAAAATCCTTATTTGCCCCCATCTTCACCAACAGACAGTCCCATATTTGAAAATACATGCTAAAACACTAAAAAAGGCTCTTTTTTCCCCCAAATGTAAGCCATCTTAAAGAACCAATTTGTGCATATACTCTTGCCAGAAATTACTAACTTAAATTACCAGGCTCCCACATGGACTTCAGCAGTATCTAAAGGCTGGTAACATTTGAAATTCAAGCCTATGTGTCATATCGCATGTTGTTTTCTATTATCTATGACTATGTATAAATTTGCAGCCATAAAGCTGATGAACTTCCTCACACCAAAGGTCATAAAACCTGTTAACACGAACAGGGTGTTCTAACTGATGGGCAGCAGAGTTTGCTGTAAAATTAGGAAACTCTGAAGATGCAGGTGCGCATTTCAGTTCAGAGATTTCACATTAAACCCATGTGAAGACACATGCACCCACATAGACACACGCTATGACAATAGCTATTCTCATGGGAACCACTAAATAAGCAAGAATCAAGAGTACAGAATTGAGAATGGAAGGCATGCAGTCACAAAACATCAGATACCAATCCCTGCCTTCCTCAGAGCAACTTCTCCCTGCTGCTCTAGAAGAGTACTGTTTCACCTTCAACACAAATAAATTTCCAAAGCTGTGCTCAAGAAGTACCAAAGGATGCAGATACACGACACTTTCCCAGCATCATCCCAAGCACACATAGGGCTTCTGAGCAGCTGGAATCCTGCCTGGGTAGAGAGCCACGACTAAGAAAACATGCGGGCTGACCTGCAGACTACAAAGAACCTTTGAGAACGTAAAAAAGTAAGTTCCTTAGCTGGAACTATAAGCCAAGACCTTTTGAGACTTTTCTGCCACCATGACGACTAAATCAAAGTCATATGTCCCCAAGGAATAATCATACAATTCATTGACATCCACAAGGAAAAGTAGGTACTTCAGTGCTTCTTCTGCACTCACACCTTGGACATCTGGCGCAGTGCTTTCTGCAACAAGATAAAGCAGCATATGATCTTTTACACCACCGGCAGTGGAACCCTGCTATAAGGAAAGGATGCATCATCAAGCACAACCTTGACATCAGAGAGGGACTATCAGACTAACAGCTTGCTCTGTCTTGCAGAAGGGTTACTTTGCCTTTACTGAGCAACTACAAGGACCATCCCAAGCATAGCACTGAGTGTGCAACTGTGATGAGCTCAAAGCATCAGCACAGAATAAAGGCAAAGTTTGCTAGTTTGAGATACCAGAACTAGAGCTCCAACTGGAAAGTGAAAACAGGTGCAACTCTGCAGTATCTGCCAGCAAACCTAGGTAAAAGGGTGGGCTGAGGGCATGTACAGCAGCCTATCTTAGCTGATATGCTGCTGTACCTAAACACACAGCTGGTTTCAAGTACAGTTCTGTTTTCTGGCTTGCTCCATAAACAGTCACCTTAAAATAACTTTCTCAGTGAACCATACTAACAAAGTGTTGAGGAACACATTCAGTGCAGTAGCTCAGGGTGCAGCTGCAGTGGGAGCTGCAGGTTGAGCTCTGGGTGTTGAGAACTCCAGTGTGAAATGCCAACCCTTGCATAACAAAGGGGACAGAGACCTGTGAGACACTAAGACACAGGAGGAACTGAGGACCTCCAGATTTTTGCAGGGATGGACTATGAAGGTATAAAAGTTCTCACAGGCCCAAGAGTTCCTTTGTTCAGGGTCCGTCCTCAGAGGCACCAGCTGGAGCTACTATTTTGTTACTTAGTTATTGCACTGAGACTACATTATATTAAGGATCAGCATGTCTGAGAATCTGCTATGGGAAACCTGGGGTTGAGCTGCTAAGGAATACTGGTCTGACTGAGAGTGTGTGGAATGTAGTTGTGGGGGGTGGTCCCAGCTCAGGGGGTGTGAATGTGACTGCCAGCGTGGCTCCTGGACGGTCAGATGTGAAAGTTTCCTCCTCAACAGTTTTGGTCGGACAGCAAAGTTTCCATAACACAAAGCTCTTGCAAACCACCCATTTTCAAAACTTTTGAGTTCCTGGATACAAAACCTCGCAGATCATGAACCTTCTGGAGAGCAATTTCCAGTTCTGGAGGACTTTTCTTTACATGTGCTGTCAGTATTGATAGGCAGTATCTGAAGAAAAGAGAAGCAGTGAATGAAAAAGTGAGAAGGCAGAAACACAGCTTATTCCTTTTTTAGCACAGTTTATGCAAGTTCTATTTCACATCTTAGTAAAAAAAATTAAAATGAAACTGCTCAGGCACTTTGATCCTCCTAGAGGAAGACAGCAAACACGGGAAAAGAACAGAATATACCAGGAAAGTTCTCCTACTCCGCATGTCTTCCCAAACATGTCACAAAGCTGGAGGTGTGTTTTGAACAGAATGAGCTTCCTTACCATGCCAGCCAGCATGATGAAGAGGACATACCTCTCTCTGAAAGTTCAGATAGCTGGACACAGTTTTCCAAATGAAATTTGGCACGAAAATAGCCTTTTCTTATAAAAGGAAAGCTTTCTAGGGTGTTATTTATAGTTTCATACATTTCACATTTACTGTTTCAAAATAGCTTTCCTAGCCAAGCAGATGCTTTATTTTCTGAAACAGTTTGCTGGAAAGTGTCTAAATTCTCAGGGCACAGCAGCTACCCACCACCTGTCGCTCCTCTCTCCACTGTTTAACATTAAGCTGCCAATAGTTTAGCATTATTTCACCGGGCACTGTTATTATCCTATTTTCCTGGGTTATATCCTTGTCTGGTGTTGATTCGTCCAAGGAGGATGTTTACCAAAAAGGTAATCAACCAAGAACATGGAGCTGACCATTTACAAAGTAATTCAGTGTCAAATGGAACAGCTGATACCTTTCCAAAGGACCAGCTGCTTCTAACAGTCAGCAACTCACCAAGACGAAACTCTTGCTCATGTCTCCATTCCCACACAGACTGATCCTAAATTGAGTGTATATCCTAAACCTTTCTTAGCATCCTGCATCTATTATTTTAATTCTGGTAGTAAAATGTTGGTATGCTATCTGTGGAATTATTAGATGTTTCCAGGACAGCATCCTCAGCAGAAGCAAAGCATGGTATAGTTAGTTTTGTGGAGCACAAGTTCACCTCAGAGAACCTAGGGCAAAATAACTGATGTCAAGGAGAGCTTTGCTTCCTGCCAATGGCTTCCTAGAAATCTCTCTAATGGTTCCTTCACCTACAGTAAGAAAGTGCTCACTTTTGAGGGTCAATGTGTTCCATGGCAACTCTCATCACGTCACATATGAGGTTTACTTTTTTCTCATGAGGATGCTGGAGTGGCTGGGTATTACTGCTACCATTCAGAGATGGGTACATACTCTTCGTGAAATCTTCTTCTCTAGATAAAAACAGATAATATGAATAAGAGCACCGTCCATCACATAGCCCAGAACTAAGACAGTAAGGTTAACGAACTCTAATGCATGCAGAAAATAAATACTCATTAACTGCCACACTAACAGGAAGCTCTCCATAATCTCTGTCAGCCCCAACTGATTGTCAGCCGAGAGAGGCATTAAAAAAAACCCTAAAACTGGTCAAAAAACTACTTCAGTAGCACTGAAAAAATCAGAAGGCAAGATTTACAAGATACAGCTGTCTTCTACTAAGTCCACTATGGATTTATCCACTGAACAATTCAGAAAAATAAGCTATTTGCTATTATTTCTGGTCATGTCAAAACTGAAAATCAAATCAAATACCTAAGTGATACCAGCAGTTCCTACAATATTATTGACTTTAGCAAGCTTGACAAGTTCTGAAACTACCATCACTGTAAAGCCACATCACTGAGCCTTTAAGAAAGAAGTCAGGTGACTTGGTGTGAGGATCCAAGCAAGTATTTTGGCCTAGATATGCAGACTCTAGATACGCAGTGCCACCTTGCTCCTCTTTATGAGGGAACAAAATTTCCTCTGTTCTCATTTACTGCTCTACAGCAAACCAGCAGAGAAGTTAAAGCACTCAGATAACATACTAATCACTTGCTGCAAAAATCTAATGTCTGCCTGTAAGCTGGAATTCCCAACAAGACATACTATCCCTGAAACTATTGAGACTACTCAAGCCTTTGTGACTCAATGTGCCACATTTCTGATTCCTTGCATCCACACCGAAGAGTTGCCTATATTTTGACAAAATAATGTACCACCACTGGTTACATGCATGCTTCCATTTGCAGACTTATACTTACTTCAGTTCTGTGAAAAACAAGTTGATATAGTTCACAGAATCTATTTGCCTGATAAAGGTTTCTGTGTTTTCCAGAAATACCTGAAATGAACAAGAGTATTACCACTGCTATTCTGAACACTAAGAACATGTACATCAAGTACAAGAATAAATTCAGAGACCTTGTCTGAAAGTACAGGATGAAGGAAATGCTAAATCAGATCTATCTGCATGATGATGTTGCAGTGCAGAACAGCCATCACTGCTGAAAGCAGAAGTGACAGCACCACCTACACTTTTGAGCCCACTGTTCAGTGGTGATGGATTCCAGGGTAGATTAGTACAGCAAACACAAGAGAACTGGGGAGACTTGCCTTGGGATTGTGGTCATAGAGAAGATTGAGGTTGATTCGCAGCTTCCTCATACACTGAAAAGCTTCCCTGAACATAAGCCTGGAGGAATGAGTCAAGTGGGACAGTTTACACAGTGGATAAGACGCAATACCCGAAAATAAAGGCAACTGACTAGAGCTAAGCACAGAACCAGTGGGAAGAGAACAGCCTACACAATAAGCTGTGTGGACAGCCTTCCAGAAAAATGTGCAAGGTCAATACTGTTCATTGCTGACCCCTGCAGTGGGACACACCAGCTCGCAAGGTTGATGAAGCAATACAGAACTTAGATTATTTTTATCTCCATTAAAAGACAGTGTTACATTTTGGATCAATTTCTCTTTCAGAAAATTTCAATGTAAATGAATTCAGTAAAAAATGGAAAACAACCAGCCTAATCCTGAAGTGATTGAGATGTCTGGAGAACGGAGCAGATGAAGATTTTTCCTACCCACGCAATCTCAGCACACGTAATAAACCCCTCAGTGGTGAAGTTTGAAGCACCTGGCACCGCTGAGAGCTAGACTTCTAGGTGGTCACCCCAGAAACAGTTTTGTTCCCTGTAACAAGGTCAGTTCCTCTGAGTTTAGCCTCCCTCTCTTTTCCAGGTCAGCCAGCCTCTAACAGCTCAGACTGGGGGAGGGAAGACAAGAATACACCAGTGCCATTTACCTGTCTAGCCACTTCCGAACCTGGGCAAGAACCAGAGCACGGTGGTGAATGGTTTCCAGATTTCCTCTTGGCATCTATAACACAAGATCCACACAATTACTTACTTGTAGTTACTCTGCCTAAGGTCTGGGAAAAGTGAGGACTGGCCAATTCCTCAAGCCTGTCTGCTATTTGCAAGTGCATGGGCCTGTTTGCTCACTTCAGAGGATATGCAATTTCAACAACTGTGGGAAAATACCCGATCATTCTCTCAGTTCAGAAACATTCCTTCCTCAGAAGGTTGGACTCTACCCAACCAGGCATGACCCAGAGCAATCTGATCAAGTTTTCATGTTAGCCCTGGTTTGAGGAGGATGTTGGGCTCCACACTTCCAAAAGTGCCTCTCGAATCACATCCTTCTCCATTCTGTGAATCTCTGCCAGTTCTGAAGAGTGAGCTCAGCAAAAAACTAAGTGCCAAGGCTAATGGAGGGCTGCTAGTAAGTACTAGGAAGTGAGTCTTCAGATTCATGGTGAGAGGCCACAATATGTAGCACTATGCTACCTCAGCCCTTAGGAACTTGAATAGTCCTTCCCAGTTCTGCACACACCTATCTGCCTGTACTGAACCTAACTCCCACAGGCATGCTCAAAATCCCTCTGCATCCAGCCGGGCAGCTGAGGATTTGTGAGGTGCTGTGCTGCAGAACTGCAGGGCTTTGTAGCACTGCACACACTGTGTGCAGGTTGGTCAGGTATCCACTGTGACAGGCCCCTGC
Organism: Cnemophilus loriae; assembly: GCA_013397755.1. Taxonomy (NCBI): domain Eukaryota; kingdom Metazoa; phylum Chordata; class Aves; order Passeriformes; family Corvidae; genus Cnemophilus; species Cnemophilus loriae. The sequence goes on from VZTF01001352.1 coordinate 41,814, forward strand.
ACACCTTGATAGCACATGTCAGCAAACACGGGCAGAGCACTGACCTGCAGCACCACCTTTGTGTCCTGGGGAACAACGGTGACGATACGTGAACCTCGCTCCACCTTGCGCAGGGTCTCACTGTTGGGTGCAGCAGCACTGCTCAGGCCAGCCTGGAGGGCTGAAGACAACATTTATCAGCACACACGGCACATGCAGCACAGTGCCCCATTAAGGATCTCTTGTGTTGTAGGAGCCAGGCAAGGTTGTACTGGACCAACCAAGCCACCAATACAGCAGCGATCTTCAACAATTCCTGACAAGATGAGAACTTGCTCAGTGCTAATCACTGCTGCACCTGTACACAAAGCAGAGGTGTGTCCTCTGTACAACAAGATGACAAAGCTCAACAGACCAGGTAAAAGGAGCACTGAAAGGTGTAAAGGACCAGTAAGTTGTCATCCTTGCCTTTACCAAGGTCATTACACTTCTCATAGCCAGACAACATCAGAAACTCTTTCTACAGTGATCCCCTTTCCAGCACACATCCTCAAATAGCACACAGACTTCTTCTTTTGGAGGGAAAGGAGAGAATGCAGGGCTAAGCTGTTGGAAACAGTGTAAGGGTCAACTACAGCACAAATTCTCTTCCCTGTGAAAAGTACATGATATATAGTCAGTTCCCTGAGCTCCTCGCTCTCTGGTAGATTTCTGAAAACAGCTCTCTTACTCTCGTCTCTTAAACAGTTCCTTTGGGGAACCCAAATACAACAGGTTTGGATGTAAAAATGGGGACATCTTGTGTTTCCAAGACAAATGCTATGAGTTACCAGCAGCAGGCAGCCAGTGCTGATTACCTTTCACTGATAAGTTCTTCAAGCAGAAGCACTGACAGGTGTGGGAGTTGGTTGTCACCAACAAAAACTCATTGTATGTTGCAAATGACGTGATGTTAGAAGCAACCTGTAAAAGAAAGGAAGTTTGTCACAGTTTAGACCAGAGTAGGAAAGCTGCCTTTTAGCAGAGGAAAAGAGGATGAAACGAGGGGCAAAAGCTTTGTACCTCAATATCATTAACAAAAAACCGGCATCGATCCGTGAGGCCCAAGATCACCTCCTGTAATTAAAATAATGACAACTATGAGCTATCAGCATCACAACCTCCAGTATTTCACAACACCGACAAGCACTGGATTGAAGAACCTTACAATTAGGTAATGAGCACCTCATGAGAATTACTTAGAGAAGCCAGACAGCAAGTCATCCAACCTCTCTTCCAGGAAGGCTTAAACTTGAACATCTTTAAACACTCATGGATGAAAATCCAGCTTGGCCTACCCTGTAACTGCACAGTCACAAAATGGAAGCAGAAGACATGCTAGAAATCTAGGCGTTTCTATTCAGCAGCACTTGGTCTAGGATACCAGAGGAAAACCACCACTACGGAGCAGAGCAAAGCAGCCTCTTATGGCTGGATGCACAATGAAGAAAGGAAATCCCTGAAATATCAGCAAAAAAGCTAGTCATTTTTTAAGCTGTTGTAACTATCAAGAAAACACCTCCAACAGGAAAAACCAGTAGTAGGAGATCTGCAGTAACTCAGTGCAGCCATATTTGCTAATAAGTTAAATTCAAATAAAACAAAGCAAAATGGTCTTTTCAAAAAGAGTATGGCAGTAACAGCTAGAAATTTCCAATCTGAAATTTGTCACTCTTTAATGAAATTATTCATTGTATTCATAGAACGGGTTGATTGGGTGTTAACTGCAATCCACCAGAAATGCTCTAGAAAGCGAGGGAAGATCTCTCAGCTCTGCACAGGGCCTTATGAAGAACATCATGAACAAGTAACACTGGGGCCTGGGCAGAGGACCATGGTGTACTTTTGACACAGAGAACAACTGAGTAGAGAATTTGATCTGCTCGCAGTCTCACTTACTTTGCCATTGATTCTCGTGATGGAAGTCTGCACACAACGGTAGGGGAACTGAACAGCAGAGCCACTGCTACTCTGCCACGGCTCAAGGACTGGAGTAGAAGCCTCTAAGGAGCAAAGAACATCTAATTGTTTTCCAGCCAATCAAAAATTCAGACATTAAAACCACATGACACGTATCTCAAGAAAACCAGAACTGGGAATAAGCTACTCTATCTGACAGGGGGAGGAATGCTGGCACAGAAGTCCAGGACACAGCAGACTGTGTGGTAACTTCTAGGGGCTCAGCAATGACTTTATTCCATCGTGGAATGAGAGAGAAGTACTATGGATATGGCAGTCAGTCAGCACTGAACTTTATGTGTGTGCACATGTGTGTTAACGTATGTATGTGTACGTATATGAAGTTACCGTTAACTGAATTCTGACACAAATCACTAATTTCAGCCCATTTCTGGGAGCAGAGAAAACATGAAAGGCAGCACCAGCTACTCAGCAAGTGTCACTCAAGTCCCTGAAAGTCAAATCATCTCATTAAACCTTTTCAGAACTATGTAGTAACTACGCCTAAGACCAGGTACTTTAACAGGGCCCTTCTTACCCCACAGGTACTTTAGGATCCGTCTATCAGTCAGCTGCAGAGCTATAGTTTTGGTCACTGGGCTGCAGTACAGGCTGATCACTTCTCCATCTACAGGCACTGACAACCTGATGCAAGACAGAGAAAACATTGAACATCAGCCACAGCAGATCCACTTAACACCTCATTCCTGCCTTTCTTGTAGCCAGATGAAAAGATGCAGATCTCCAGCATGGACATTCTTTGTTCATGTAAGGATCTTCTGCAGTCTTCTCACACCTATGTCAGCTGACAGTGGCACTGCAGAGCACCAGCAACTCCAGCCAACAGGCATTTGCCAAACTGCGCTGGCCACTGTCTGCACTGCAGCACTCTGCAAACACACCCCTCTTTTTCTGTTCTACAGTTTACATGCAAATCATTCTGTCTTTGCTGCAGAAAAGCAGCTCTCCTGATCTCTTTGGGAACAATATTTCTGTACCCCAGGGGGCTTTCTTTTGTGTCTGGTTTCAGCTCAACTGGCCCCACAAAGACCAGCAAGTGAGAAGGAGGAGGACAGCAGTTTCAATAGCTACTGGTCTCCTTCTGGACCTTGGTAACAGTGGGCAAAGGGTAGAACGGAAGAATTCAGTGTCAAGTGCTATCCCCTCTCCCCCAAGGACATGGAATTCCAAGGAACAGAGCTATCTTGTACTGACATAGGCATGTTTAGCACGCACCCTTGCCAGGGTGGGTGTAGGCATTAGGACTACAGGCAAGTCCTGACCAGGAGGCAGCTTCCTGAGCTGTTTGGTTCTCCTGCAGGAAGAGAGCCAAATTCCTCAACCCACGGCCTCCAGGCTGCATGCCTAATAAGAGACTTAATTCCTTCTAGGCACTGTCCAGAAGTGTTCTCAGACTTCAGCCACAACTGACAGATCTCTAGTACCGTAAATTCAGGCACTCTTCTTCAGCTCCAGCCACGTGAGGCACTGCAGTCAGATGGTGAAGGACAGACTGAGCAGCATGCTGACCTTGACCAACAACCAGGAAGCTGTCATCTGGCAACCAGGTGAGAAATCGGAGCCTCAAAGGATTCATCACTTCATTGCTGCCGCTGCTTACATCAATTCTGTCACAAAATAAGAGAGGTTGGGATGCAAATAGAGCCTGATTTCAGTAGGTCCCCTCACTAGAGAGGCAAAGGACTTCATAAGCACAGCCTGGCTGTTCAAATACACAGAATGGCTGGGAGGGCTCCAGTGCAGAAACACAGCTATCCAGACCATGAATCCTGCCACAGGCTGGGCTGGAGATAAAGGATGAGACCTAGGAAGCTCTGTCTCTTTTCCCTAGGTAGTACTGCTTCCATGCCAGCTGGAACAAACAGAGAGCATGGTGGGATTTTTAATCCTTTCACTGTCTCTGCCATGCAAGCAGCTCTGTTGCTCTGTGTGCCATGATCACGGGCCTGGGCACTGCACCATCATTCCTTTGTGCTCCTGCTCCCAGAGCCAAAGTGCTGCACCAGGCACAGGAAGGGATATCTCAGTGCTGTGATTAACAGTCACTGGTTCTGCTAAATAGAGACCTCAGCACTAGTTGCAGACACAGTGTCAACAAAATGAAACCATGTTATCTGACATGATATTTCCGCCTCTTAAAAATCTTGAGAAAACTGGTCAGAGCTGTGACCTCTAAAGCATCCAGCCAGGTACAACCCTCTTCTCCCCTCTACAGCTGTAGTAGTTTTATATTACCTGTAGGTTTTATCCAGGTATGGTGTTTCCACACCTGCTTTAAATCCATTTTCTCCCACAGCTCCAAACTTGACAGTAGGGTCATTCACTATACTCTGTCCTACCAAACAACAGAGCAGAACAAAGCAGAGTTTAGAGATCCTCCCAAGAGAGCCCTTTCCATCTTCAGTCTTATCAAAAAGTAGATGCTATATGAAACTATTAAAAAAGTCAGAAAATGCCATCCCTACTTGCACAGCCAAAAGGTAATTCTCATTAACATTCACTTTGAGGAAGACAGTCACCTTCCAACATTGCAGTACAAAACAGCTGTTTCCTCACAGCATGCTGTAAATAGAACTGCTTTGGAAAGTGCTGGGTGCCCCAGACAGATTCTCAGACACTTCCCAGTGCCAGTCAGCATCATGCCACCAGAGCAGCTTGCGCAAGATACCATGTGCTGCACTCAAACTGAAGGTAGGCAGGAGAATATTACCAGCACAATTGCACAGTCAAGTGCCAAACACTGTCTTCTCACAAAGTTGATGCACCACCAGAATGCTTCTATGTCACTCAAACTACTGGAAATGAGAGCAGAGCTTGAACTCACATTTAAACCAAGTACGTCTTCTGTAAAGGTTTAAGTGACCACCACCTTACTAGTCCCCCAAGGTATCGTTCTCAGGAACACAGGGTTTCTTTTAACAAAGTTGCAACATGCTCTCACCATATCTGTACACAGAGATCCTGTTATCAGCATCCAGGACAGCCATGTCCCCACTATGTTTGGGATCTGTGTGAAATGCAACCTGATTAACCGCCTGTTGGAGGTGGAGCTCATAGGTACACATGGGTGGAGGCACCACAGCATGCTGGAAGGCTGTGACAAGCACTTTATCTGTGGAAGAAAAGAGAAGAAAATCCGAGATGCACCCCAGTCCAAGTGTTAGTGAGGCTCTTTCTGGATTCTTTACTGGAAGTAGAAATAATGTAACAGGAAAATGGTTGCTGTGCTCTTAGTGGTTATCTTCACTGAGCCACCCCTGAAGCTTCTATCAATTACATGGATCCCTCCCTAAAAGCTTTGTAGAAACAAAAACTAAAAGAAGAACTATCATAATCCCATCCAGCCCGAATACAAAAGGCTACCCCGCCTTTTCTGACTCTAGAGCTGGGAAGCTGTCCCACTGCTTACCTCCATCTATAACAGCCACATTTGCCATATGTTGACTATTCTCCCCCAGCCCACGGTCTGTGGTCCAATGCCAGTCGTAGAAGAGGTAATGCCAGCCCTGGCAGAGTATATGTAGTCTATACAGGTTCTCTCGGTCCCATAGCAATGACACCAACCGATTTTCCTCCAAGCTACCAAAGTGTAGACTTTGCTTCAGATACCAGTGATAGTTCCCTGTGGTCCACAGCTGAACTGTAGAAAAACAAATAGTTACTACAGACTAGTATTTGAGACCCAGCTTAAACGCTCCCTCCCAACCATCGCTGCCTTTCTAGGGGTGGGTTAAGTGCAAATAAAATGATAGTTCTAGCCTTCAGTCCACGAGCTGTGTCATACAACACACAGCACAAGAAAACAACACACTCCGTGCAAGAGTCAATCCTAAAATTCATTGAGCTACTCTTGTGAGATGGAATCCTTGTTTAATGAAGGGCTCAAACCTTTTGGAGAGTATTCCATTTGTACCACTTCCAGTTACAGCAGCCTGGAAGATACTTTGAGCTCAGGCTGAACTACCAGTTCTTCCTCACCAGCTGTACTGGTTTTGGCTGGGGTAGTTAATTTTCTTCACAGTGTCAAGTGTGAGACTGTGTTTTGGATTTGTGCTGAACATAGAGTGGATAAATGACATTTTAGTTATTAGTGAGCAGGGCTTAAAGCGAGCTAAGGTCTCTTCTGCTTTTTGTACTGCCAAGCTGGCAAGGAAGCTGTGGATGTAGAGGAGGCCGGGAGGGGACACAGCCAGGACAGGTGACCTCAGCTGACTAAAGGGAAAAAACATGGTATCATGTTCATATACAGAGTGAGAGGAAGAAGGAGGAAGAGTGGGTATTTGGAGTTGGTGGCATTTTTCTTCCCAAGTCACTGTTACGCATGACGGGGCCCTGCTGTCCTGCAGATGACCGAACACCTGCCTGCCCACAGGAAGCGGTGGATTAATTCCTTGCTTTTCTTTGTATGGCATGTGTGGCTTTTGCTTTCTCATAGTAAACTCTTATTATCTCAACCTGTGAATTTTCCAACTTTTACCCTCATGATTCTGTCCCCGATCTTGCTGGTGGGGAAGTGGGCAAGCAACTCTTTGGGGCTTGGGTGCTGTCTGCAGTTAAACCATGACACTAGCACAGTGGTCTCAAAGCCACTGGTAAGCCTCCACAGTGTCTCCTACCTTGCACGTAGGTACCCACTGCTAACAACATTTGCAGGCAAGCTTTAAGAGCCAGAGCCTCCTGGAGTGCTCTCACCGTAAGTGTTTGGGTTGGAGTTTTCCACCTTCAGGTCTTCCAGCCATATAGCCAGGATTGTAGAATCTGCATTCCAAAGCATTTCATTAACCTGCAGAAACAAACATGGCTCTTACTGATATTCTTGCTCCCAGACAGTTTACAAGACGGAGGTGTTCCTTATCTTCAACAATGAAAGGCACATCGGTTAATATACAAACAGAGCCCTCGTGTATTGCAAAGCTCCTGACAAGGCATCCTGAGAAGCCCACGGATGAAGAGGCCACAAAAATGAAAGCAGTGTTCTCTTTGCTTTCCTTGAGACTGAGGAAGCATCTGCCAAAAGACCTCTCAGCAACCAAGCACAGAAGCTGAAGTAAAACCCTAGCAATAGCTTCTCATTTATTTGGGATAATTTGAGTATACAACCTCATTCTTGCAATGGCTGACATGCTGGAAAGTACTTTTGAATCATTTGCCTGATAGAAAGTATACAGAGCCCAGAAATACCCCAGGGCTACAATCATCCTTTACTACATGTCTTTGTACTATGGGCTTGCATCTTCTCCACAGGCTTCTTCACTGCTCTCCTTTCAGGTCACTTCTTCCATTAGGGTAAGCGTAAAGTATTTGGTTAAAAACCTCTTCCTAGAATCTGGAAAAGATCTAGTCGTCTTCTCCACTACACTCTCATCAAAGAAGCCCAGACAAAGAACTTACTTTGACCTGCCCCTTCTGGAAAGGGAGGGTGAACTCTCCATGAAGAAGTCCATTCTTTTCCAAAAAAACCACATCATGTCTGTTGAGTTTTTCTTGTGTAGATGCTATCAGGTTTCCTGAGGGCCTTAAAAAAGAGCCAGATAAGAAGTCATTGCTCACACAATCACCAACTGTCATTTCAAACTCATCATCTCACATTTTTTCCAGTGACATGAAGAAAAAGGCAGCAGAGGATGTGTTTTCCTCAGCACTGTTCAGATAAAGTCATAGGTCCAGCACAGATCAGAGCTCATGATATCCACAGGTGACCAAATCAATGTCAGAACTAGGAAAGGAACCTGTAATATTTATTTTTATACAGTTGAGCCCAAACCCACTTGACACTGACTATATGCAGAGAATCTAACCCTTCTTCCCACTTGTGATGCATGTGTTAGGATTTTCAGGGTTTAAAGGGCTACTCTTCCTCATGCTGAATGAGAAGGCAGCTTTCTTCAAGTTTTGGGAAAGATCAACAAAACGCTGAAGAAATTAAAATTATGCTGATCAAAGACTGTGACCAGGGAGTAACAAGCAACTCTGCTGTCGGCATGCTGACTGCGGTACTACTCACTTCCAGGACAGCGCTTGTTCTAATCCTGAGATAGGCTCACTTGTTGACTGCAGCACAAGCTCTCTGCTCCATACCCGGACCTTCCGAGCACCTACAGGTTGAGAGAGCAATGATACAAAGGTCTAAGAAAACACTCGGAAGAGACTTTCCTAATTTTATGAGGATAGAAAAACAAATTTTGATGCACATGCGTAAAAAGGAGATTTCTCTTGTACACCTTAAGGGCTAAGAACTTATCCTGTGTCAGGCAGTTCTCCCATAGTAACCAAGTGACTAAAGGAACTCAGTTAGGAATTTCAGTCTGATGTAGTCCAGTCATACTCATTTCCCCCTCCAGCTTTCACCATGGAAATGTTAAAATCTTCCTATAAATTTACGATCCTCCCTAATGTGAAGAACTGAAGATAAAACCCCAAACATGTGGAAGAGCAATGTGGTTTGGTACAGTTCAATATGTTGACCAATACATCTAAACTGCTCAAAAAGTATTATTTATCACGGAAAACAGCAGTTACAGTCTTAGAAGTAATGCATATGCTCATGACCTCTTTGACTTCAGGGCAAAAGCAAGGGAAAAGTATTACCAGTATTTAAATAAAAGAGTGCAAGGCTAAACTCTAGTTTGAGGGACAGTGGGTATATGAACCCAAATAGATTCATTCATTTGGCATTGAGAGCCTATTAGGTATTTCTTAAAGCTTGAGCAGGTCAAAGAAGCAGTTCAGATAATCTACCAAGTAGTACTCCCTCCTGGCATCTCACTGAACTGAAAACCAACTGCAAAGAAAGTATTCAAAATATCATATCTACAAAATGGCTCCGAGAACATCAGAGCAGAGAAAAGGGCAATTAAATAGTTCAACTCACCCTTGCTTTAAGTGGCCAACAGACCATAAATAGTTCTTGCCTTACCTAGATTCTGTTTAAGAAGCCCTTTACACATGCTGGTATTTCAAAGAAGTTTGGTGCCATACCTGTCTCTGGACAGACAGCACTCACTGCGACAAACTGCCCATCTCCTCTCCACGTCACCCGAGGCCTGCCATCATCCCAGGCTGATGTTGGTAACACTTCCTAAAGTCACACAAAAGAGACTTGCATCAAAGCTTGGGAAGGCAACTGCTGTCTTTGTCTAAACAGACTGCTTTTCAAGAGCCTTAGGATGAAATTTATCCATTAAAAAGTGTACCAAGGCTAGTAAGCTAAAAACTCATTATTCAAAATGTTGTTTTAGGAAACACTAGAATTAAAACTATCTAATTCAATCTGCTCCTCCTCCAAGTGCAAATGACTGTCTCTTCACATGATCACACACTATCCTTCCCATCCACCGGGGTCTCTACTAATAGACCAGTAGTGCATAAGCTGGACACACGGTGAATTGAGATTTGTTCAGAATTGATGCTGGAATGCTTGCAAATCTTATTTTGAGATCTGTTTGAAAAGTAGTAAGTACTCTCTGCTGCTTTCTTGAATTAGAACGAAGATAAAAATGCATTATTTCAGACAACACAGAAACAGACAGAAGCAGCCTATGAAGAGAACTACCAGAAAGGAGGTGGCAAATCGGCACCACAGAACAACAGAAACTCTCTTTATACATGTTTTCCCTGAGAGAGCACCGGCTTGACACAAAAAAAGCAGTATAGTACCGTCTGTTTGCGATGTGCTGCCTGTTTCCCTTCCGATCCATGGAACTGTGTCTCCTTTTTACCCCAGCCAAGAGCAACAAACTTTCCTGCAGAAGAAATAATCTTTGTAGTGGAAGATTTACAGACAATACCTTAACTACTGTGCACTACATACACAACCACAGCTTCAAGCAACCCACACCTTCTCCCCAAATCTTATTCTAAAAACCTGCAGGGAAGTTATGTAGTCCAGACAGCACGTGGAACAGTCCAGTACTTTGGTACGTGGAACTTACTTGAATTTATGCTGACAAGTAACAATACTGACTTTATCCTTCAGCTGTCCAGCAGCATTATAGTCTAAATAAAATGTCTCCTGGGGCCTCGAAGTGCTCAGCTCCATTTCCCTGCTTTCCACATGCTTACAACATATAAATTACATCAGTTAGGGCAACTTCATTCCAGTGAATGGATTTTTCCAATTCCATTCTCACCTTCTCCAAACTCATCTTGGTGGATTTGCTTCTCAGTAATTGGTTCAAAATCCCTTGTCATCATGATGAGTGTCTGCTGACCTGCAAGGTAGATATTAAATACAGTACTGGTAATGCTATCTGCAGCAAATAAAAACTCAAGTCTTCTCCTGTGTGGTCCTATTGTTCTGTCATGGACCCGAATATAAAAAACACGGTACTAGAGAGAAAATATCCTTCAAAGCATGAAACCTCAAACTGGAATGGAACACTTCCAAGTTTTTCTCCTCAAAAATTATGCTTCCTGGCCTAATCTTAACAAGTCTTTTTCACCTTCCAAACAAGTAACTGGTACCTTGAGATATGAAGGACAAGAAGGTGACTGGGAACAGACACCACGGATTTATGAAGAGGAAATACTACCCTGATAACCTCCTACAATGCGATGACCAACTTGTGAATGTGGGGAGAACAGTAGATTTCCTTTATCTTGACTCTACTAAGGCTTTTGATGCTGTGTGCCCCAACATCATCATAGACAAACCCATGAAGCATAGGATAGACAAAATGACAGTGAAAACCAGCTGAACTGCCAAGCTCAAAAGCTTGCCAGCACTGTCAGAAAGTGCAGCTTGAGGTCAGTCACTGGCGTGCCCCTGGACACCAGCGGCAATGATTAACATCTTCTTTAATGACCTGGAGCATGGGACCCTCAGGAGGTTTGTAGATGACACAGAACTGGGAGAAGCAGCAGGTACAGCAGAAGGTTATGCTGCTGTCCACAGGGACCGTGTCATGTAGGAAAGATGGGCTGTTCAGAACTTCATTAAGCTCAACAAGAAAAAAAGTCATGCCTGGCACATGGAAAATAATTATCTCAGGCACTAAGACAGACTGGGAACCAAGTGGCTGGAGAGCTGCTTGGCAAAAAATAAACTATATGTTTCCTGGGGCACCAAGTTGAACTAGCTAGCAGTATGCCCTGCTGCACAGGTGGACAACAGCATCCTGGCTGCATTAGGAGTGCTGCCAGCAGGTTGTGGGATGTGATCTTGTTCCTCTACTCAGTGCTGGTGAGACGTGTGGAATGCTGACTCTGTTTCTGGGCTTCCTAGTACAAGACAGACAAGGACATACTGGAATGAGTCTTGCAAAGGGTCACAACGATGATTAAGGGCTTCAAAAATCTGTCCCATGAGTGGAGGCTGAGACAAGCCAGACTACTCTGGAGAGAAGGCTCCAGGGGAATCTCATCAGCGTGTGTAAATATATTATGTGGGAGATGAGATGTGGTACAGTAAAGAAGATGCAGCCATATTTGTAGTGATGAGAGACAGCACAAGAGGCAATGGGCACAAACTAAAATACAGAAAATTCCCTTAAAACCTAAGAAAAGTTTTTTTTTACTCTGAGGGCCATTACAGATAGAAACAGGATGCCCACAGGGGTTTTGGGGTCTCAAACATAACTGAGCACACTCCCCCACGAGTTGCTCTAAGTAACATGTTTTGAACAAAGTGGTTGGAATACGCGATCTCCAGAGTTTCCTTTCAATCTCAAGCACTCTATGATCCTGTTTTGTCTGAGGCTAATTTTATTTTCTAGGTGAGTCACACCTGTAGCTAACTAGGGCCTGTGATACGTATATTTCCTACCAAAGGCCAAGAAACAGTTTTTGTTTCTAAGAAGTCAAATGGTGATAGAAAGAAGTCTTTATGTTTTTGAAGCAAGATCAACTATACTCCCTGGAAGATTTTAAGGACTAATAACTCTTCCACAAAGCAGCTTTTTGGGCCTAACCAATTTCTGCTTGGATCTCTGAAGCACCTTATGAATCATGAAATAAAATCTAATGTATAGGATCTGGTAGAGTTTTTTCCACTTTAAGTCCTAGTCCCAATTTCGTAACTTTTTCTTCCTCTCTCTCAATCTTAGTTATGTTTTGTGCTTTGGCCGTAGTGAGTTTCACTCCTACAGGCAGAAAGCTTACAGGCTGTTGTTGATACCTGTTGCAAGCAAAACAAGCTCTTGGTCAGGACTCCAGCTCATGACACTCAGACCACTGTCCACGCTTCCAACACACTCCACCTGCAAGACCAAAATAAGATCACAGAAGTGCAGGAACATGAGTGCAGCACTATCCCAGCACAAAAGCAAACAGTCACCAAGGCAAAAGAAAATTGCCTTCTACTTCAAAAAGTCAAAAGTTTAACTTCACACTTTGTGTTGAACAAAACAAAAGAAACATCTCTGACTAAAAATGGTTCCAGAATGTTTATGAATGAGAGCCCAGGTAATATAGAATCCATTACATTCTACCATACACCATTTTAGAAAGAGCTTTATTCTGCAACTCTCAGTCTTATGTCAGCATGTATAGTGACAATACCAATACTGCCTGATAGGGCCTGTGATTACACCGGTAAATATTCTTTAGTCACAAAACACAGGCATAATAATTCTTACCTAGAGAATTCCAACACGCAGTTAAACTCTGACCAGCCTGTGTATGCTGAACTTGACAACTGTATACAACTGCACCAATGTCAAAGTTTATGGAAAATTGGGCTAGTTTTACTGGGCCATCATGAGCAAGTAATAGCAGTGGGCAGCGAACTTTTGTTATGCATTGTTATCCTGATTTCCAAAAGGCATAGAACAGAACAACAGATACACCACTCGTTGTGATAAAAAGCAAGATGACACCATTCAAGGAATCAGGCTTGGGTGTCACAATCTTTTCAGGTAAGAAAAGTGGGACTGGGCACCAGTCAGCAGAGTAACTATCAGTCACACAGAGAAGGTTTCAGAATAAGAAGAGGAATCTTCCAGACTTCTTTCTTGGTGCCCAGACTGCATCAAAAGAAGACAACCTTAAAACTGGAAAGCAAGTCGAAAACCCGCAAAATAAAGAATCTGAATTTAAACCTGTTCTCTGACACATCTATCACTGGAAAAAAAGTCTCCTGTATCACAAGCTCTGTTAATTTCTATTCCTTTATGACATGTTGTAAGTTGCAATACAGGACACATTTTTCAGATACAGCTAACTGCATATTTAAGTAGTAACTGCAAATCAAGTGCAAACATGAACCAAAACTAACAAGCTGCAAATAACCATAATCTTACAGCTAACCCAGACAGACCACTGTCATCTCATGCCCACTTAAACCTGCACTGTTGGACTGATAGTGTGGGAGCTGATGCAGATTTCAGAGGGCGCTGTTGTGGTGTTTAAGTGTCTTGCTGAAGATGATACAAATCTGACACCAAGGAAGGAACAGAAAGCAAGTGTCTCAGTTTCTGCCATATCTTAAGTCATGTTAACATATATCAACTGATAACAAAACAGTAGCTACACTGTGAATTATGAATGGATTACTTTATTCTTTACCTGATCTCAGCAATATCCTGTTTCTGTAAGACTCTCCAGCAGATCCTGTGCTGCTGGGAGCCCACTTAGCAGCAAACTTAGAGGACACAGGCTGTGGGATAGGCAAGCCATCATTTCAATTCCAGTTCTTTTACAGAGTATATATTCTGTCTTTAGTCGTTCTCAAGGCTCCCACAAAAATCAGCTTGTCTGCCCAGAGAATGGAGACTAACCACAGCTCAGTATGCAATAAGCATACAACTGGCCCCTAAAGAAATTATAAGTGCTATTCTTTCCTCTGAATTCCCTCAGTACTGTTGTGTCTTTCCCGCCATGTTACCTGTTTCGTGCTCAGATTGCATAGCAGGATGTCTCCAGCTGCTGTGGCAACACACACACTCTCCTGCTCTGGAAGATCTTCGACACCCACGATGCAGCCACTTCCATCCTCAGGCAAGAACCCATCCACAGTTAGGGAAACTTCTCTTGACACCTTGATACAGAGAGGCCAATGGCTTGCTAATTACACATCACCTCACTGGGATTTTTACAGAAATGACAGAGTAATAACCATAGGTATATTTCATCCTACTGCAGTTACACAAAGCATTACACAGCAGAAGTGAGTGCATGAATGGCACCAGAAAAAAGCCAACTTGCAAGCACTTATCTTCACTTATCCATAGGAAACCGTGAAGATCCTCTTATGGTAAAAGTGATAGAAGAAAACTAGAAAACCCATATATGGAAGCAAACAATACACAACTTCCAATTTACCCTGCTAATCACCTTTCAACATACTTTTCATACTGGACCACATCATCAACATTAAGAGCATGGGTAGCTGTTTAAAGTGTTCCACTGCTCTTACGGCAGCATGCAGACTCTTAGACACAGCATGAAAACCAATTTCTACGGAAAACTATTTGGATGGTTAGGGTACAACAATCTTTGAAAATTAAATCTCTGGAAAGTTCCAAAGATCTTTTGTCAGTTAATTTCAGAACTGAATGTAGTGAAGGAATTAGATGCCTCAGAGTTGTTGCATACTGAGAAGAGAGCAACGCAGCTGTAACAGGAATTCATGACTGAATAGCATTTTATTACTTTAGCAGTACGTTGGGGTATTGTCCCCCCTAGAGCAAAGTTTCAAAAGCTTCCTGTTGTACTCTTCACTATCTCTTCGCCTGCTTGGTTCTGTTTGGTGAACCTGTCCTGATGCAACTGTTCGCCAGGTCGTGCTTAAGACTAAACCACGCGAGTGACACGCGTCTAACACAGCCACGCTTTTAAAGAGGCAGATTTAGTATTTTAGAAGCACAACAAGCCTCTTCAGCCACCACGATCACAGTGCAGCGTCTTCCACGGCACCGTGAGAAAGCAGCAAGCGGCGGTGGGGAGCAGCGTGAGGGTCTAAGAACCCGCAGACACCGCCGCGAAGGGAGAGCCGCATCAGGAGACAGGCGAGCTCCCGGCGAGCACGGGCGGAGGCGCAAACGCTTCACTGCTGCTTTGCAACCAATGCCGACCCCAACACGCCGGCAAGCAGCAGCACCCTGCCCCGCAGCCGCGGCTCTCACCGAGTCCTCGGCGGGGCGCAGCTCCACGAGCCCGTGCTGGGAGCCCACCAGAACGGCGCCGGGTTCGGCGCCGAGGCAGAA
>VZTF01001352.1:59329-85951 GCA_013397755.1 Cnemophilus loriae
CCCCAGCCGGACGCTGGTACTAGCGGTGCCAGGCTCCGGCCAGCCCCGTGCCAGGCTCCGGCCGCCGTCGCCAGTGCCCCGCTCGGTACAGCTGGGCTGGGAGGCGCTTCTGCGGCGCTGCGGGAGGCACGGGGAGGGGCCGCGGGGGGTGCCTTGTGCTGATCGCACCAGCAGGTCCGGAAAGGTTTATGCAGGATCCACCCTGATCCGTTTTCATTGGTGAGTCAGTGTCAGGGCAGCTTTCGGCTAAATGTATCTTTCAGACAGCTCCCCGGCAGCGACTGGACCGAAGAAAACCTGAGGCAGACGCTGCTTTTCTGTTGCTGTTGGATTTGTTGGAGGCTGTGGTTACCTGCTTGGTGGTGCTTGCAGCAATAGCTCTATGCCAGGAAACGGTGACTTCCAGGAGCTTCTCTCTACTTCCCTTAAGGAGGTGAGGTCTTATCTAGAGGTCTTTGCAAAGCAGATCTGACATGATTCCATGTAACTTGGTTCTTGAACCTAATGCTTACTAAATAGCCTAAATTAAGTTACCTAAAATGCTTACTTGATCTTGTTCATGGTGTGGACCATGGACCATCATGCTGGCAAGAAGTAGAAGTGTGATGGAGTCTTCAGACGATACAGAAGATACTTATACTGGTACTGACATGAAGCCTCCAGCGTCTGTTTGGGAAAGTTGGAAAGTGTTTGTTCCTCCTGGTATTTCTTTTGTGACACGCAAAATTAGCTTGGAAATGAAGGGTTTTTTTGGTGTTTCAGAAGCTTAGTTGAGACAACACCTTCTCGAGGGGTGCTTGTTGGCATTTGTGAATGTGTTCAGCACCAGGATCCACAGTGTCATGGGAGTGAACTAAAATAATTTAAGTAGCTTTCCAGGAAGAATGAACATTGTTGATAGTTGTCTGTAGAGCTAATGTGGGAACAGGAGGGGGAAGCAATAGACATGACGGGTCTTAGGCAGCGCTAGGATGGATAAACCTTCTTTCAGTCATGAGGATAAGTTGTTCCTAAGAGCAGAGAAAAAGATCAGTTTGGGAAACATCTCAGTGTGCTCCATTGTATTATCTCATTGACATATTGTCATACAGCTGGATGTTGTGTTGAACAGTTTTGTGTCTGCAGTTGGATTCACACTAACTTAACACCGCAGCAATTTATTTGCTTACATATTTGCTTCAGCTATGGTAGTGTCTGGAACTGAAGTTTCAAAAAATGCAAGAAGTTACTTATAGATACTTTTCTGCAGTGTTGTTAGCTTTCTTAGTACAGGAGCTGTGGGTACCTGCAGATCTGAGCAAAAAACACACTTGTCATATGGTTAAGGACTTGAAAAACATGGCAAAGTTGCCATCTTTGCAGATTATAAAAATTTATCTGAATGTGGGCCTGTGTAGCTGGCTACAGCTTTTAAGTCCGAGAGAGAAGTTGAACTTGAAATTTACAAAGATCCCTTCCAGCCTGAGTTCTATCTTTTTCTTTTAGACTTCTGGGACCCAGGTGGTTACTTTGGTCACTAAGGCAACCAAGTCTCTTTTGCAAGTAACAGTTATTTTCTCTGTTGCATAATCCATCATATGAATCCATCCTACTGGATGAAGAACTAACATATAGCATGCAGGCCTTTTAACAACTATAGTCAGCTGACACAAACTATTCATAAGGATGCTGCATAATGCTGGATTTTTCTCCAGATTACGTGGTTTAAAATATTAGTTGAACATTCAATGCAAATACCAGGACATACTTACCTGCAATCCCTTGACCTATGTGCCTACCCCCAAAGCTTGTTATCTTGCCATGTTTTCTGCAGCTGTTCCTTAATGTTAAGTACTACCGAATGCCCTGGTTATTGCTATTGATTTGGTATGCCCACAGGCTGTACTTATTTTTCATACAAGAGATTATAGTATTGTTTCTTGGCTGCTAGTCCAGGCTGATTTAGTAATGAAAAAGGGAGAAAACAGATATATAGAGGTCGTCTGAGCAGAGGCGGGCAGGGAGCAATGACCAAAAGTAGAGTTGGAGACCTTGGCTGGGTAGTTTGAAATCTAGGAAGTATTTTTTTGTCATATGGCAGACCTGAGCTTATTTCTTCCTTTTTTGTTTGCTGCAGGTTCTATAACAGTGATGATATAATCGGGATCGGCTTATTTACCTAGAGAATTTCCTGTTTCAATCTATTTCCTTAAAGAGATGAAGAAAGGACCAGAAAGTGGAACATGTACATTTGCTGCTCCAGGCAATTTAGTTGAGTCAGATCCAGACACTAACAGCAGCAATGGAGCATCAGCAAGAGAAAAAGACATGCTTCCCTCTCCTGGAGAACTGGGAAACATACAGCTGAAACCCAGCACAGAAACATCCAGAAAAAAACTCTGTGGCTATTTAAATAAGCTGGGTATCAAGGGGCCAATCAAGACCTGGAAGTCTCGCTGGTTCTTTTATGATGAAAACAAATGTTGCTTACTATACTACAGAACTGCCCATGACATTAATCCTTTGGGGTCTATTGATCTCTCCAGCGCCAGCTTTGACTGCAAAATGGAAAATGGGGAAGGAGTTTTTGAGATCAGAACACCAAGCAGAGTTTTTACTTTGAAGGTAATGGAAAATTCCCAATCAGGACAGACACATCTGTGTCAGACACTAAGGCATCTCTTAGCTTGAGTTTCACTTAAGTCCTCCTAGCTTGGATTGCTACCACTTGGACCTAAATTACTTGCATTGTTTTGGCAAGTCTGGGACTTCCTACCTGAGAGATGGCAGTTGTTTAACAGAGTAGGAATAAAAGCCGAACTGTGTGCTGAATTACAGTTATTGAGGAGTCCTGCAGTCCACATGTCATTTACTGAACAGAAATGAACTTTCCTGTCTAAAATGGTTGCTCCAGGAGGATTTTTTGCTAGACTTTTATTTCTTGTAAGTCATTGTTAAAAAGCTCTGGGAATGATTCCTGTCTAAAACAATTGGGACATTTCCGCTTAGTCTTGGACTAAGCAGAATAATAAACCAAAACACATTTAAAATTAGGTCAGTGGTCCACTGAGATTCTACTACTTAAGGCCATACTAAAGATTTTCTCTGTCCTCCCAAATCAGTGTTAGGACCAGTTGACCTTTTTTCTGCTGACTTGTGCGGGAAAGTGGTGGTCATCTCCTCAGGATGTGTCTTATGTTGATGAGATGATTCCCCTCCCTTTCCTGTTTTGTGTTATGTTAGGCAATCAGCAAACAGGCAATGATGTACTGGCTGCAGCAGCTGCAAATGAGACGCTGGGAATTTTGCAACACTCAGAGCAGATTTCCTGTGGGCAGCTCCCAGCTTCTGAATGAACCTCTGGCTGGAAGAACAAGTAGGTGTTGCACATGTCAGCCTTTTTTTTTGCTTTCAGCCCCCTGGTGATGAATGATGTTCCTCATCTGAAAGTGGGTGGAAGTTTTGGCCAGGTTTTTAAATGCAGATGCCAGCTATCAGTGCTTGGCCAGTGTTTGACACTTCTGGCTTATTATGTATGAAAGTGAGTAAGCTGCCTGCTAATCTACAGCATATGTTTGGAGATGTTCAGGTGTCTTGTGATCATCTTGATTTTCTTCACACATGTGAAATGTGCACATTTGATGTATCACTCTTGTAAGGCCTGTGAAATTTAGAGCAAGAAAGGGTTTTTTTTTTGGCAGTGGGATGAAGACGTCCATTCATAGAAGTGGTAGTAGACAGGTCAGTGGATCAGGGAGGGCACAACTAGGGCATCCACCTGTTTAGTTATGACTAGATGCGCATTTTGTTTGAAACAAACTATCCCTTCCTTAGCAAGTGTCTGCTCTAAAAGGTTCTGGCATCTCGCTACAGCAGGCAAAGATTTGGTAACAAACTGTGCTTGCAGAGTGTTATCTGCACATTAAAACTATCAAATGCGGTTTAGAATGTGGGAAGAGAACAGCAAAATATTTCTTCCTTATATCTTTAGGCTGTTAAAGTTTGATTGTTTAAGGTTAGTCATTCTCGTATATATGGTTGAAATCACTTGATTGACCTTGAATAGATCATTCTATTTGTACATGGAAACTTAGGTAATTTGACCTAAAATTAAAGAAGCCTACTCTGCTGTCCTTGTTCCACTTGACCACTTGAACGTGTAATGTATACCTGTGGTAAACTGTTGTGGCTGTCAGGTTACGTGAAGGACCCAAAGTCCAATGGAATTCTGTCTTGCTCATTTGCTTTTGTGTCCTGTTCTGTTTTTATGTAGATGTAGTTGACAATGAAGACTTTCTGCCTCTGGTGAAAACACCAACAGAAGCAGTGGGTTTAAAGGCAGCATCTTTGCCTGCACCCCAAACATCTACTGCTTTGCAGAACATCTCCCTTAAGCACCCTTGGACAGAGATACAGTAAGTGCATGAAGAGAACTGCAGTGCGGCTGACATGCTGGCCTGCCACTGTGTGCCTTCCTTGCCTGTCATGTATTGTGTGAAATGGGACTCTTGCCTAGGTGGGAGAACTGTGAAGCACCTTTTTGGAGGCTAGTCCAGGCCAAAGTAAACTTCCTGCCAGTGGGTCTTTCACATCCCCCTGTTCTGATGCATTTCACATCATCTAGCTCTCTTAGCAAAGATCCTGGTAGCAGACCTAGGACTTGGTTAAACTCTCTTCAGTGTAGTCAGTGCTTTGCATGCCTAGTGTGATGCATCTGCACAGCAGTCTTGGAAAGGCACATGGTCAGGTTCAGCTGAACTGTACTCAGTAGGCAGTGGTAGAAGCCCATGAGCGCTTCCCGGTGGTTTCAGAGGACCTTGAGTGTAGTGCAGTCTCCAAAGCAGGAACTCCAGGGGAAAGGCACTTGAACCTATAACATGGCCTGACTGCACAGCTCGCTCTTGCTTGATGAGTTTCAAGAATGTTGATATTCCTACTGCCTGCTTCTATCTGCTGTTGCAATGGGTGGTCCCATCAGTTTAGCAGTTACAAGCCTTGGGCAGTTAGTTTCACGAAGACAACCTCATCAGTATCTCCATGTTTCCTAGTCACTTATTTACACATAACCAAAAATGAGTAAGTGGCCATAGGTGTGGGAGGCAGCCAGGCACCTGCCAAATATTGTTGGTGTGGAAGTTGCCTGTAGTTTTTTTACCACCACTGCTGCAGCTACAATCTGATGCTTATATGAAGAAAGATGCCCTATGAGACCAGAGTTTCATTTACATGTTAGCAGCTTCATTTAGAGTTAGGAAAGCAGCAGACACTGAGTCTTTTATAGCCCTCAAAACAAAGGACTTGTTTTGTTTTAGCTGAAGGACAGCACAGGAGGAGAAGGAAGAGGCCTGCATGCATACTTTCTGGTATAGGTTTTACACAAACTACCTGTACATTTGTAGTTCCTCATCATTCTGTAAAGTCATCTCTTGGTGCTTCTGGCAATATCTGATAGCAGCAGTTGTAACAAACTGTTTCTGGGTCTGACTGCAGTTTTGTTCCTGAAACTCTTTACTACATTTTAGTTTATTGACTTTGTAAATAACCTTTGGCAAGGTTATTTATTAAATGTTCCAGAGCACAGGACCTGCGGCTGCTTCAAATGTGATCATTGTCCCAGTTTTGGCTGTGTTGTAGGTAACTGAGCTTCTCTTGGCAGCTTTTCTTGGCACCTGGGGATTTCTGCAGTGAAGTAAGGATAGGGATGGATGAAAGAAGTGAAGGAGAGAGGGAGACGGAAGGAGGAGGAGAGGGAAGGAGAGAGAGAGAGAAGGTTATGGTTGGTCTACTGTTACCTTTGATCCATCTCTTTGGTCTGATGTGTTTATGTATAGGGCTCAAGCACATGGGGAAAGATCATCTGATTTTACATAACTGTGCTGTACTGATTTTGTGTCATCTTCCTGGTTTACACCAGTTACAACCTTGCTCTCCTCAAATCCAGCAGTGCTATAAAGAGTTCATTTTCTCAGCACATGAAGGAGATAGGTTTTGGGAGGAGGAGTGGGAATTAAGGGGAGGTAAGGCATTGAATGGTTTGAATATGCACTGGCTGGCTGCAGTGATAATGACTTCTGTTCACTAGGCTGTCTTGATCTCTTCTTGTTTTAGAAACACTGTCTACAATATTTGTGGCTCCAAGCAGCTCTGGGGGAACAACGGGAATGTCTTTAGCTTTGATGAATTCCAAGAGCATCCTGAGAACGTGGATGAGGAGCAAGAGGCAGAAGTGGAGGCAGGATGTGCAGGTGATTGTTACTGAGCTGCGTGAGCTGGTCTGAGTATGATCCAGCAGGGCTTAGCTGGAATGGAAAGGAGATGGTGGCAAGTTGTTAAGGGATATGAACACTCTGTTACATTGTCTCAAGTCTCATCCTGTGTTGTTGCCACAAGACTGACTCTTTTGGCTCTGCTTCAGGCTCTCTCTGTCTCTTTCTTCTACCTCTGGAACTTTCTGCAGAGGCAAAAAAAAAAAAAAAACCCAAAACCCCCACAGTGCCAGGTTTATTTCTTTGAGATAAAAGTGTAATGGCTGCACAGTCACAGGCTAAATGTGGCAGCTCCACTGCATGCATACCTTTCCATGGTGGTAGCTTCCATTTGCTGTGGGCCAGATAGATGAGCAGGGTGCAAGCTGGGTTAACAGGTACCATAAATCATCACAACTTTGTTTATTGTGGGCATATCAGGGTCTGTTCCCCACTGTTTTGGCTTCAATCCTGTGGGTCAATTTTCCAATTTTCCTGTATGTCATCCTTCTCTGTGGAACTGTTGTGAGTCCCCCAATAGCAAGACTTGGGAGTCCATGGTAGCAAAGCAATTCTGTGTAAACTAAATCTATCTCCCTTCAGTTAAGGAGGGGACTCTGGAAGATGGGAGGATGGCGCCCAGGCTGAACTGGATTAGGAAAGCCAGGTGGATGAACAGTGGCTTGCCAGGCTCTGAAGAATTGTCCAGGGAGAAGAACTCAGTGGATAAAGTGAGCGTCCTACAGCAGCAGGTTCTGACACTCACAGAGGAAGTCAAGTCACAAAAGGTGAGTGTGGTGAAGAGACTGCTATTTCTAAGGGTCAGGGCCCTGAGGTTGGTCACAGGGACTCTCTTACACACTGGTGTGTTAGAAGCACTGAGAAGTGCTCAGGAGGCACTAACTGGAGACCACTGGAAACTCCTGATGTTACCACTTTGTGTGTGCCTGAGTGTGCCCAGCACAAAGGAAGACCTTCAGCCATTTCTAGGAAGTGCAGGTAGGTGTAAGAGGGAGGTGAAACAAATCCGAGTGTGCTCTGCTGTTGTCTTGCTCGTGCATCTCTATTGCTCACAAAGTACAGTCCTAAGTAGGTACTGTGACACTGGTGAGAACTGCCAGGTGAAGTCGTGCTGTTAACAGCAGCTCATTCTTTTTGAAGAGTCACCCACCGTTAAGCTGTGATTTGACTGTAGAAGTCAGGGCATGGGTCACTGCACGGGCTGTCTCTCGTGAATGATACTGTTATTCAAAGCATGGAGCAATGCCAGGTTCTCTGCTAATGATGCTGGTAGCTCTTCCAGCAGAAGAGGCAGGAGAGCCAGGTCCCATGTTGGGCAGTCAGTTGCGTCCTTGATTTGCTTTCTTAAGTGTCTGAGATGGCAGAGCCTGAATCAGCAACGTGTTGCTGGGTCAAGGTTCCATGCCTCCATGCAGGATAGAGTTAGGGAGGACTCTGGCAGAAGGAATGTTAAAATGGATACTGCAGTTTCCTTCTGGTACCATGGGTAGTTGCAGACTGCGTTATTTCCCTCCAGTTTTACCACTCTGCTGACCAGATCTCCATGTTCTCTTCTGGGCCTGCCAAGAATGATTGTAGGAAAAGCCAGAATTCAGACAGTGTGGGCAGCAGCTCTTCTGCTAGCAATCCACATAAAGTCATCTGTGACCTGCCGCAGAGACCTTTAGGCCCAGCTCTGAGAGCAGGACTCACTGTGCTGTAACTGTGGTTTCAAGATTTCTGCATTGTTTTCCTTCTGAAAGGAGTCAATTTCAAGATATTTCACTGTTGGGTCTGTGCTGTCTATACTGCCATTGCCCTGGACAGCACAGTGATGGGATGGCTTTGCATTCCCTTTCCAGGAACTGGTTAAACTTCTCCACAAAGCTCTGGAGGCAGCCCAGCAGGAGAAGCGAGTATCTAGCATGTATCTCTCTGCAGCAGAAGATAAAGACAGGCTGGAGCTGGTGCGCCACAAAGTGAGACAAATTGCAGATCTGACAAGTCGGTTGGAGGCTCTTGAACAAGATAAAAAGGAACTGGAGCGGATACTGACTTTGAGAGGCAGCCATATCCAGGAGCTCAAGGAACATATACAGCTTCTGATGGAGAAGAACCATGCCAAACAGGAAGTCATCATGACTTTGACAGAGCAGATGGCCCGAGAGCTCTCTGACCCCCTGCAAGAAGCCAACACTATCACTGTAGAGACACTGTATAAGCAGCAGGAGGAGATTGAGCATCTGAAGGTGTGTGAGTTGGCACGGGTCTTTTGGGCCCGTTTTTATGCCTTCAGGTTCAGTGGGAGGGTGTTCTTTGTGGTAAGTACAGAATATACTTCTGCTGGTTGCTCCATCTGTCTCCAAACGAGAGGAAGGCTGGAAGGGGCTCACCTGATGCCAGTAGGATACTGAAAAGCATCTGAGTCGGTTTCAGCTTCAGCTTAGAGCCTGTTTTGTTTGGCTTCCCGTCATCATTCAGTGCCTGCCACTTTCTTTTCTTTCCTTTCGAAGCTGCAGCCTGACTTGCTGCCTTCGCTTACTTTGTTGCTCTATGTTTCTGCCTTGGAAACAGTTTCCCAAAACATCCTAATTCTTTCAGATGCACCCTGTTGTATGTCTCTATGTGGACAGCTGTAATTACAGGTTAGTGTGAGGTGGAGAATTGTCAAAAGAGCCACTTGCTGTGGAGAGTGTTTGTTTTTCCTGCCAGCCATGGGGCTGAGATTTGTTTCATTAAAAAAAAAAAAGAAACCAACCGAAATTAAACCAATCAACCAAACAAAACCCAAACAAAACACATATATTCTTCATCTTATTTAAGCACATCTCTGGCTTTGTATGACCTGGATCTCTCTGTGTTTTTCAAGTATATATATACATTTAGCATTTTCAAGTGTCTTGTTGATGCATGACAATATTGTGCCTTGATTTCCTTCCTAGGCAATATTTATACTGGGGAGTCCTGTCTGCTCCTCAGAACACAGAATTTTTGAGATATTTCATTGTCCTTAACATAATCTGATGTCCCTGAAATGGGGGGGATTTCAAGCCCCTCAAGAACTCTCCTTGTGTGCCTGTTTTGCTTCATGGCAGGATGATATTGATGCATACAAAACCCAGAACCAGTTTCTCAATTCAGAGATCCACCAGGTTACTCGACTCTGGACAAGTGTTGCTGAGAATGAAAAAGCTCTTCTGATGAAGGTAAGGCCAAATGACCTTTTTTCTTTGGTATGAACTGTTACTAATTTATTTTCAAAGTTGGCACTGGAATAGATTTTGATCCACAAGCTTTCCTGTGTTTTTTTAGTGTGACCTCTTTACTGCTTTGTGTTATTCCCAAATTAGACATGACCATTTTAATCCTTCAACAGAAGTAAAATACTCATGAAGATCAGTCTCAAAGGTGCTGAAACTTAACCCAGATTTCTGCATTTCAGCTATGCAAATAAAAAAGCAACACTGTATAGGCAGTCAGAAAAGTTTCCTGAGAGCTGACAGACTGAGTCCTGGCTCCATCTAGTCATGGTTTCTCTGCTGGACTTGGCACTGCCAGGTGGCAGCACACTTCAAGTCCTGCAGTTAGATCAGAGTTTTTATGTTTTCCTAAGCTGTATTTTTATTTCTAGCTATGTAAGTGTGCAAAACCTGGTTACTCTCAGACTTGTCTAATCCTATTTTCTGGTCCTGATATTGATGCATACCAATACCATACCACTTTCAAGGCTGGAGGTGTGTGCTGGCATTTGTTCTGTGGTTTTGCCTAGGATTTACTTCCCTGGGTTTTAAGGTATTGTTGTGAATGAGTGTCTTAGATTGCTTAAAGAATCACTGGCAAAGGTTAGGCAAAACAGGTTTAATATTGAAGTGAAAGAAGGGCAAAGCTCATTGCCAAGGGTCACTCTACTGCTTACTAGATGGTTAAAGCACACAAAGGTAAAATAGTACTAAAACGTATAATCAGTTAATCTAAATCTAAAATAAATTAAAAATCTATGTGGAAGATGGGGATGGAAAAGGGTAAGGATGGGAAAGCTTTAGCATAAAAGGAATAAGGGAGGCCCTCCTATCGAGCCACAAGGTTCAGTGTGGACTACTGTGCAAAACTTAGCCCTGGACTTGAACAATAGTTTGGGCCTAAAGATTTTAACAGCACTTAAACTTAACAGTACTTAAACAATGGCTGAATTTAAACAATTTACAAAAGCTTCTATGGAATTTACTGCAATCACAACAGTAACTCACTTGTAGGCCTAACTTACTTACCAACCTAAAATACTTACGAACCTAAGATTCCAGGTACATTTTCTGTGGCATATGCACACAGACCTAGAGTATGTAGAAGGTACCTGTGAAAATTCTCCCTTAAGCTCAGTGAAGTGCTCATGTGAGACGTCTTTGCATCTTCTCAACAGGCAAAGGGTTGACCCTCGAGGAGTAGGGGTATTGGCTCAGGCTTTGTCGTCATTGTTCAGCAGTGGTCCTTCAAATACAGCAAATATGAGAGTTCTCTGGCTTTGAGAGGCACCACTCGAAGGGAGGTTGCTAGTCACAGCCCACTGTGGTCCAGAAGAGCTCAAAGGGTCTCACTTAAGACCACTGTTTATAGGTTCACAAGAGAATTGCCTTTAGTCATAGTAATTTGCCATCCTGGCTGCAATTGGTAACTTTCTTTGGAAATTTGATGACAAAAATGTTGTTCTGCTTGGGTTTGCAAGAAAAATAAGTTTCCAATGGTGTTTGTTAAAAACAGAAGCTCATTAGACAGCACCAGTTCCTGGGAGCAGACAGTGTTTCTGATAAGCGCAAGAGCTTAGCCCAGGTGCTGTTCATCAAAACTGAGGCCTAACAAGCATTTCTGAGATCATACTATGGCCTTAGATGGGGGAATGCACCACCACAGGTATGTCTTCACAGTCATGGATTCTGGGAGAGGGCAAAAAGCTGCTGGAGTGTTATTGCCATTCTAACATCTGTTTGCTTTCTAGTTCTTTGAAACTCTGCCTTCCTCCTAATTTACTGCCCTCTCATCCTGAGACTGCCATAACCTTCAAAAAGGAAGTAATCACATGAGCCCAGCATGCTCAGTGTGAGGCAAAATGCTGATTAAAGTGGTGGTATGAAAGAAACCATGCTCCTTTCTGTACCCTCTATATGCAGCCTAATTCTCTCTGTGGTTTCTGTTTTGTTCTTGTTTTCACCTTCTGCTTCCCACTGAACAGGAGTCTTCACTGAGCTTCCTGTGAGACACTGGGTGAGTCTTGTCACCTATGTGGCCTCAGTTCACCACTTGTGGAGTGGACTAATAATCCTCATTCGTTTTTTCTGCTTTCTGTGCCAGGACTATGGTGGTGGCAGGTACTGTCCTGCTGTGTGATCTCAGTTGGGCTTCCTGTGCATGAGAAATGATGTGTACCAGTGCCAGGGGACTGGGGATGCTGAGGGGCCTGCGATCACCTAGTCTGTGGTGCTAACATGTATCCTGAAAATGGTATACTTGTAGTTCAGTCTCAGGAGTGGTATGTTTTATCAGGATACAGCTCAATGTGGTGTAAAGAACTTGTCTGAGGATGAGGTAAAAAGACTGCAGAGAACTCAGATGCAGTGCTGGCTCTTTGACTGTGTCCTTAGTTGAGCTGGTGGGGTGTGGCCACGCACTGATGCAATGCGGTAGTTAAAATAGGTGATGATGTAGTAGGTCTCCCACTCAATAAGCAATTTCTCTTGAATGCTAGCTACTGCAGCTTGTGCTTGTTCATAGACCATGATTCATTCATGGCTGTGATTCCACTGATTGTGGAAAACTACTAAGTGTGTTTCCTGGGGCTTTGCTCTTCAGAAGTCTTTACTTTATGTGCAGACCGGGCCAGTAGAGAGCAGTGGTAATGCAGGAAGGACTACCACTGAGCGAGCTCTTTCCTTCTTGTTTCCCCATCAGTGTGCCTGCCTGCAAGCAAGAAACTGCCAGATGGAGAGCAAATACCTGACAGTCTTAAGAAAGCTGCAGGAGGCTGTGCCTGGCCTGCCCAACTCTCATGCTGAATTGGTGAAGAACCTCATCCAGGAAGCTCTCCAGTGGGATGTGAAGAAAGAAGCAGAAGAAAGTTTTAACTTGAATCCTGTAAGGTAAGAGTTGAGAGCATGGGGCTATTCACAGCTTTGTAGAAGCCTGTCTGCAAAGGGAAGCATGCAGGCAAGAGACCACAAAGGACATTTTATGGCAGGGGCCTACATTTGTGTTTATGCCTTCCTGCACAGTTGGTGCCCCTGTTCTGTAGCAGTTCCCATTTTATCTGTTTGGTCAGTCTCGCAGGTTCTCCGGGTAACTTTGGAGATGAGACCTCCTAGGCCAGGCTTGGTCTCTTTCTCAAGAATGTGATGATATCTTAGAAGTATCCCACCCTGTGGACAGACGGTGCACAAACCCTTGACAAGCTGTACTATTTGTACTCCTGGTGTGTTCTGATCAGTAAAGAGATTTGCATTGTGCACAGGGAGACATCAGAAGGGACTGTGGATCTCTGTTCTTTGATCTGATGCCCCAAAGCCTTTGTAGTCCACTCCTACAGAACTGTCTTTGCACTAGGACATGGTAGGGAGAAGGTACACAGGGTGAGCTTAATATTCCCTTAGGGGCTGATGAAGGGTCTGATGAGGTTGGTCTGTAGCTCAGAGCAAAGTTACACTTGAGCTGGTGTGTGTATGCCAGTGCCGCAGGCTCTTGTTTGTGTTCAAGGCTCTGAGGTGGGCTGT
Source organism: Cnemophilus loriae (assembly GCA_013397755.1). Lineage (NCBI taxonomy): Eukaryota > Metazoa > Chordata > Aves > Passeriformes > Corvidae > Cnemophilus > Cnemophilus loriae. The sequence goes on from VZTF01001352.1 coordinate 72,309, forward strand.
CACATGCAGCTGCCAGAGAAACGAAGGAACAGTACTGTTACAAAAGAGTGTTTGAGATAGCTTAAAAAACTAGCAAGGGTATTAGCAAAACCCAGATTTAATATTAAGTGACAGCACGACAAAGTGATGTTGAGGCCTAACGAGCATTTCTCAGATCGCAGTGCAGCCTGGAAAAAGAGGGGGAGTGGGGGGTGCATGCCCACAAATACTTGCGCTCTGTCGTGGGTGACACGAGCCTGGTAGCAGGCTATAGCTGGCATGACACCAAGCAGTAAGTGTCCTTGACACAGGTACCAGCGCTGTCATTTGAACTAAGCACTGCCTTGTTCCCTCCAGCGAGTATGATGAGTATGGGTTTATGACTGTACCTGACTATGAAATCGAGGACTGGAAACTCCTGGCCAAAATCCAAGCCCTTGAGATAAAGTCCAACAAGCTGCGGAGCCAGGAAATAGTGGAGAAGCCCCTCCGTGACAGATGGAACAGCATTGGAGAGCTGAACCCCTCTGCAGAGCTGAAGAGTCTGATCCGAAGTGGCATTCCAGTGGAGCATCGGCAGCGGGTGTGGAGGTGGATGGTCAGCCGGCACTGCAGCCCTGTGCCTGGCCACTACCAGCAACTGCTGGAGCAGAGCAGGAGCACCGAGCACCCTGCCTGCCGGCAGATTGAGCTTGACCTGCCCCGCACACTGACCAACAACAAGCATTTTTCCTCTCCCACCTCCCAGCTCATCCCCAGGCTCCGGAGGGTGTTATTGGCATTTTCCTGGCACAATCCTGCCATTGGATACTGCCAGGGATTGAACAGGTGAGGAGCCAGGTATGCTGCTTCTTCATGAGATAGCACTGAAAAGGTGTAGACACATACTCTAGACTGTGATTCAAGCAGCACCAGGCTCTTGCGTCTCTACAGTTCTGTCCTAGCTCTAGGTATTTACTTGCAGAATTCTGCATTTGGTGTCTTTTTTTTCATCCAGTGTTGTTTTTCTGGGATCCAGCAAGCAGCAGGATGCACTTGTGTGGCATCTCTATAGTTACAGAATAGGAAGGAGTAGCTATAGGAGGAAGAGTGAAGCAGTCCCAGAATAACAGCACAAGGCTGGGGCTGAATTTTTAAGTAGTAATGTAGAGTAGTAAAGCAGAAGAACACTCTGGTGATTCCCTTTTTTGCTGAGAACAGTTGGAGGAAATGTTGGGAAGTGTTAACATACAAGGGAGTTGCAGCAAACGACATAAGGAGAGACTGAGGAAACCAGGGTTGTTCTGTCTGGAAAAGAGAAGATCCAGAGAATATTAAAGCTTCTTTCACTTCCCAAAGAAGGCTATAGGAAAGATGAACCTAAATTTCTTAGAATTGTGCTGCCAAGTAGAAAAGGCACTAAGCATTAGCTGTATGAAAGGGAATTTCTAGTTGGACCTTGTCACATGAGGAAGGTCTGTGTAAGCTATTTATTCCTAATGATGTTTGGATGGTCTTCAGAAATACGATAGAAACTTTCCTCTGGAAAGCCCTTAATATAACATATCATCTTTCTAGTCTGTCTAAAAGGGAGTAAGTCAGAGCTGAAGGAGGTCAGGGCTGTAAAAGAATGTATGGAGAGGAACTATATCACATAATGTGGAGTACCTCTGAGTGACCTCTTTCCTGTATTGAAATAGCCCAAATCAGCACACTACTAACTTCAGCAGATCTACAGAACATTCCATTAGCTGGGAAACCTGGCTTTGTCACACCAGTTCCATATGTTCTGACAGAGCCACGTGGGAAGGAAAATCACATCCCTGTGGTTCCTTCAGAAACAGATCACTTGCCTCTGTCTGGCTGTCCTTCCGCATTTGATATTTTGGATGCCGATGGAGCTGGAGACATGCAAAAAGAAGTCTTATATTCTTCAGTTCCTGTGTTGATGATTCCTCCTGCAGTGTTGAATTGCCTCACCATGTCTTGTCCATCACAGATTGGCAGCTGTTGCTCTGCTGGTCCTGGAAGATGAGGAAAGTGCTTTCTGGTGTCTAGTCTATATTGTGGAGAACCTAATGCCAGCAGACTACTACAGTGACACACTAATAACATCACAGGTGAGCTGAGCACTTCGCATCTGCTTGGACTCTCGTACAGTGATTTAAAAGTGAGTAGTCAACCTGCTGTGTGTTTGATTTCTCACAGGACAGTGATACCACCTTGCAATCCCCTCCATTGCAGAGGGGTTAGAGACTTAAGAGTACAAAATTGTTACACTCACAGAAGCAGCACACACAGAGCAGCAAAACTGGTAACCAGCTCTAGCAAATGGGGTACCACTCCTGAGTTATAACATGAAAGTCAGGTTAGTCAGAAGGAAAGTCATTGTGCCTATCAATTGCACAGTTACTTATTTTAAAGAAGTCTTAGTAGAGGCAAAGCAGCAAACTCTGGTATGTGTAGACTGAGTATGAGGAAGGCATCATTTTGTAGCCCTTCAGATGATTTTTTTGAATCTTATCTTTGGAGTGCCATGTACATGTGGATGAAAATACAGAGACTTTTATATTAACTGTATTTGCCTCAGTTCATGATCAAACGGGGTGTTAGTTCTCACTATGGAGCTCTCTGCAGATCAGAAAAAATTCTGGCCTTTTGATGTCAAATGTTGTCCTGTGAGTAGCTTACCCACCTGATTGAAAATCACTGGATTTCAAGGTTTTCAGCATGTCTTGTGTCAGATATACAATGTCCTCCCAGGCAGACGAAGAGATAAGCTAACTCTGATATAGTTCAATGGAATTGTAATTGTGTGCCCATTCTACCCACACCCATCAGTGCCCAGTCTAGTAAGCCTGGCTGTGACCTTGGTGTCTCTGTTGTGTGTGGTCCTTTCAGAGAGAAGAGGGTTAGTTTTGTCTGTGGGCCCACAACAGATGAGGCTTCAAGGGAGTGTAGCTGAGAGTGACTGATTATGCCACTGAATTTGTTGACTAATGTTTAGTGGGGCAGTGGTGTGGTGGTGGAGAGGCCAACCCACAGACTGGGAAAACGGTCAAATCACTCTGAAGATAGCAAAACGTCTACCCAGAGGAGTTTGTATTAGCTGTGGGATTTAATAGACAGCACTCAATACTCAACAAGTAGAGACTGACAGGGAAAATACGACAGACTGAAGAGGCTCCCTTACATTTGGTGAGAAAACACTGTCAGCTGAGAGTCTTCTTTAGAAAGAATTTCTGACCTCATGGTTGGTATCTGAAATTCTAGCCAAGACCCATGTTAAGAGGAACATCTAAGGTGATGCTTTGTGTGTTGGCTTGATAAAGTGAGTTGGCTGGAAAACTTAAAATTGTAAATTTTAAAGACAAAACATATCACCTGTATGGTTTGTACCACTGTGCCACAGCTAAGTGTGCTGACACGGCTGGGGCATTAATGTGATATGGCAGAGGCAGAGGGAAGCCCTAAACATGATCCTGCTCTTTAGCATTTACCCTCCAGAAAGCATGGCTCTGCTGAGATGAAACTTTTATAAACCTGGATCAAGGGTATCACTGACTGCATTTCTGTGTTTTGGCTCATGCAACCAGAAGCAAAGCACAGACAGTACTCAGACCACAAAGAGAAGCTTAAGTGAGAAGATCAGGTCCTGCTTGCAAAGTCAGAGGTATTCGAGGTGGTCGGTCTGTTGGGCCATGTAGAGTCATTCAGACCTGGGCAAGCTTTAATGTCTATCATTCAACTGGGTGCTCATGGTATCACAGAAAATCCCAGTAAGACCAGTGCAGGAAGATGTGTCAGATTTTCCCTCTTGGCTTTGAGATTGGGAAGGAGTATGATTCTTTGAGTGAGAAGAATGTATGTTTCTCTGCTTGTATCTTGACCCTGTTTCAGTTCCATGCCTTGCACTGGATGCCGCATAGAAGTACGCTGCTCAGTGAGTTTGAAGGGTTGGGAGACAAAGGATGCTCTGCTCTTCCTAGGGTTTGGTTCACTAGAAGGCAGCACCAGTGATGACCCTGACATGCAAGGGCCATTGTCCTGTTGCACTGCTCCTCTCTTCCAATAGCAGGAATGCTCTTGACTAGGACTTCATTGTTTTCTTTTTCGTCAATTTTAGGTAGATCAGAGAGTCTTCAAAGACTTCCTATCTGAGAAGCTGCCTCGCCTCATGGCTCATTTTGAACAGTATCGGATTGATGTTTCACTCATTACCTTCAACTGGTTTCTGGTGGTCTTTGTGGACAGCCTGGTCAGCGACATCCTCCTGCGAGTGTGGGATGCCTTCTTGTATGAGGGAACCAAGGTGCAACTCTCAGTCCAGGCCTTCCTCCCATCTGCACACCTCTGTGATGCAGTGACAGGGTGGTGGGCATACACATCTATCAAAGATATGTGAGGTTGAACCGCTTGTCCTATCCTGCCTGTTTGGTGGCATGCCTTGATGTCTGCAAGCCTCTGTGTTTTCTAGGTACTTGCTGCTAGTAGGCAGACCTAGTCCCTGATTCTGTGCACTTGGTACTTTTTAGCGGATGGTTGTGCTACAAAACAGCTCTCTGATAGGCCATGGTGTCTCCTGCTCTGTGACACAGCTGAGAGTATTACAGATAAAGAGAGCATAAGATAGGCAGTATCTGAAAATGTGAGTCCTGCATTGTCCCTGTGCATAGAGACAACTGGAGAATCCTTGTGAAATCCCTATGAGGTCCTTTTCTAGAGCCTGGTATTCTCTGGGGTTGCAAATTAGCTAATGGCCATTCTCTTGAGATTAGCTCTGTACTCCTTTAGGCCTTTCCTAGTACTGACTGTTGAGAGCAGGAGTAACCTTGGGTCTAGTCTGTACTGCAGTGCTATGTGCCTGAGACCATATATTTATGCCAGGATGGCCTGGACCTTCAGCTCCTTAAAACTTTATCCACTCAAATACTTTTCAACCTTCTAGGTCATTTTCCGCTATGCTCTTGCGATTTTTAAATACAACGAGGAGGAAATTCTAAGAATTCATGACAGTGTGGAGATCTACCAGTACCTACGCTTTTTCACGAGAATGATCACGGATGGCAGGTGGGACTCAGAGTTGTAGACAAGCTTCCATCGTGTATTTGTGCTTGCTTGCCTGTTAGGTCAGCTTAACAAGAGTTGTGACTAGTTTATTAAGAGAGATGCACACGCATTGACTGGTCTGTGGGACATGGATCCATTTGTCTTTTTTTGACTTTCCCTTCATGGTGTTACTTAAAATCCTTTTTGACTCTGGTGAAGGCATGCTACAGCAGAGCAAGCCACAAAGTCTGGGTCAGCCTCTTTCTTGTAGGAGCTGGTACTTGTGCTACAGGTTGCTGGGTTTCTCTCAGCTGTAGTTGGGGCATTTGGAAACACAGCGCAACCCATGACCTCTAATGGCAACATGTGTCTGAGATGAAGATTTCTGTGATCAGAAGAGCTCAACATCAGAAATATTCCTCCCTGAGAGGCCATCAGAATTAGCATTCGATCCATTGTCTCCTAAATGATGGCTGCACACTGGTACCTTAAAATGTGGGATGGTGTAAGTGTATGTGAAGTATTGCTTGGGTTGGTGTTTGTGTGGGAAAGAATTCCTATGAGACTCTGCTGTTTGGTGACTTCTATGTTCAGAGAGCTGAAGTCTGAGGCCCTACTCTTTACATACCCCAGAATGCTCTTGTTGTATCTGTTACCGTGTGTTACCAGCCAGTAAATAAGTTGACCAGAGCTGTCCTTTCTATTGTAGGAAGCTGATGAACATTGCCTTCAATGACTTAAACCCCTTCCCCATGAAACTGCTGAGGAACCGTCGGTCAATGCACAGGGAAGAGCTGGAGGCAGAGCTGTGTGAACTTGAACAGATCAAGGCAGCCTACGTAAGAGAGAGAGCAGAGCAGGGACCTCAGGACCTGAAGGAGGTTGCTAGTGAAGAGGAAGAAGAGATTTAGCAAAAAGAGAGTTCGTCATAACTTCCATCCCATCTTGCAGAAGGTCATCAGTAGCAACTGTCAGTAAGAAATGGACCAGAGGGGGAAGTGTGGTCACGGGAGTTCGTCTGCCCCAGTAAGCAAGGCTGTAGTTATGGGACCATTTGGAGACCAAGTCAGACTTTATAAAGGATTGGAAGGTGTCAGAAGAGTTTTATCCTCTTCTGTGCTTCTCCCCATTTAGTCCATTCTGTCCTGAGCGGTTCAGGATTACAGCTGAGGGAAAGTATCAGCTGTGGTATCATGACAGGAACTGACATGGTGCAAAAGACCCAACCAAGCAGGGCTTTTATACATTTTCTGATGGAGGCTCAAATGAGACCTTTATGTACAAGTAAAATCTCCAGAAAAAATGAACTGAGAACACTCCCTCATTGGTACCTGAAGCTTCTGAATTGGTCAGGAAAATAACCTGCTTTTTGAGGGCACAGTGCCTTCAGTGTCTAGCCTGCCAGGAGAGTGTGTGTTTAACGTTGTTACTGAGTCAAGACACTGTCTCCAGATGAGTGTTAGGTCTGTGGAGGTTCTGAAAGCTGGAGGACATCATCCCATGCGACTCAGGCTGGGACAGGGAAACATTGTGGGAGAGTAGAGTTGCTTCTCCAGTTTGATTCCTGTGGAAGTTCATGGGAGCACAAGGTGTGTCTCCTGCTTGGCTGGGAAATGTTGAGAGCTTTCTCTCCTCTTTGTTTAGCTTTGAGGCCCTGGCATCACTCTGTGCTGGTGAGTTTGCTCCAGAGAGGAACTCTCACCTCTGCGTGAAACCTACCACAGCCTGCCTGCAAGGAGGGCCTAGTGTTATGTGGACTTTTACTGCGGACAACTGGGTTTTCTGATAGGCTCACTCCTGGCCACCTCTCTGCCCCACAATTACAGTCCTCCTGTGCTGGGTTTTTACGTTGGTATCCCTGTCTCTGACTCCCATTCATTATGGGAGGGAGGAGGTCTTTTCTGTAGGAGTTTACAATATTAAGGGTGTTTTATCCGTGGCATATGGCTGGTAGTGAACCTGAAAACCCTGGGAACAAGGTCACAAAAGATGACTTCATATTCTTTAGGAAAAAAATGTTAATGTCCCCTGAACCAAGCAGCTGGCCTCCATGGGTCTAGCACACAGAGATGCCCTATCTGCCCCTGGGAATGGCGTCCAATCGCCTTCTGCCCTGCCTCCCAAGCTCGCCCATCCCGTGGGCTAGATACGCTGCCTGTGCAGCTCAGCCCTCCACAGAGCCAGGATGAGTCAAGTATTTAGGTAAATACAACTTCTTTTCCCTAACACAATGCCAGATCCTGCTTCCCCACTTTCCTGCTGAGCGGTGCATTATTCCAGGTGTGCCCGCAATGCTGGCAGTGACAGCATGCAGCAGGCTCTGCTATAACGGGTGCTCTGTTCTGTTTTTAAACTGACCTTGAACCCAAGTGGATTATGCCTTCTTTAAACATCTTGTGATTGATAACCCAACCCTTCAAGTTGTCAGTGCTTGCAGAGTAAGGAAAGAGAGGCATTCACAGCCCACAGTGTTCTCAGCCCTATGGGCTGTAGCCAAGATGACAGACTCTAGAGGAAACAGTGCCTATTCACCTGAGACACATGGTCTGCCTCACTGGACAAATCAGCCAGTTTCAATGAATTATAGAAGACTGAGATGGGAGAGACCTGTGGAGGCCAACCACACAGTAGAGAAAGAGTCAGAGTTGAAGTGAAGTTTTGGGAAGAGTGGATAAATCTGCTGAATGTCACCGAGAGCTGCACACATTGAAAGTGTGGGATGAGAAGAAAATGTTACTGGAAGCCTACTACAATATCTCAAAAAAATGAACTCATTTTAAAACTATGCCACCTAGCTAGGGAAGTCTAAAGGGTGGAAGGTTTTTCTTCACAGATGATATTGCTAATCTAATTTATTTATACTCCTATGTTCAAGAGTGCACACAGAGTTTTGCTATTGTTACAGACATTATCTTTTAAATCAAGACCATGAAAATTAGAAGTTTACTTACAATTTTATTTCCTAGAGCTTTCTGCAACAGCTTAAAAATCTTTCCTCCTGACTTGCCCTTATGTTTATTAAAAAGGCATTTGAAACATGTATTATTAGACTAAACCACAGCCTGACATATGTCTACAGTATATAATAAACATTGGTCTATGTGATACATAAACTCTTCCAAAGTAGCCATAAGGATCAAGGTATTGACCCTGATGGGGAATTCTGAAAATAATTTTTAATTGAAATTGGAAGGGAAGGACATCTGAGGGTTGTTATAAGTTTCTTTTCTTTTGTGTCTTCCCCAGCTCTTGGTTTTGGTCCACATGTATTTGCTGAAGGCCATTTCCTCTAGTCATATTGATAACCAATCACTTGTCATTCTTTATTAAACTGTGGTGGATGCAGGAATATCTGCGAGGCCTATGCAGACCTGCACCTTGGAGCCAAGCTCGCATGTTCTCGTGGGCCCTCATCTACTTTCCTTCTGCTTCAAGAACATCAGTGGTACTGAAAAGCAGTGAACTCAGGTTGCAAAATTGCAGTTGGGCCAGAGGTTAGCTTTGCCCAACGCAAATCCTTCAGGCCCCTGCAAGACCTGCAGTGACTATCAGTCAGTGCCACGGCTGTTTTGACCCTCTTGGTTACCTCTGTATGAAGTGCTCAAGAATGATTTGTGCTGCCACTGCCAACTGTTGTGGCTGGGAAACAGTTTGACCTGGTTATGTAGCCTAGCAGCTCCTTCNCTTTGCTGAGCTTTGCTGTATGCATAACATTACTTGTGAAATTAAACTTTCTGTCTCTGCATTAATCTAAACCTTGGGATACCAGCTCCATCCCTAAAAAGGAAGGTTTTGATTTCCGCACCCACCTTCCTCACTATGATGTGGCATTAATTTGTAGTTCACTGTTGCAGGATCTTGGAGCCACTTAAAGTTTATAGGGTTTGAGAGGATAAATTGGTGGAGTGGTGCCAAAAACACATAAAGCCACTACAGGCTCAGTAAGTCCCTGAGCTGCCAACAAGAAGAGGCCGTGAAGCCTCTGTTCTTCACCCTTTTTTGGCCTGGGTGGTGTTGGGCTGGCAGGATCTATACCTTCATATGCTGCGGCCAAGCCCTGTATTCTGGCATGCTGCTGTGGTAAGAGGCACTACTGGGGAGGTTGTTTCTGGGTTAATGTTTAGTCTAAGCTTGAGCTTCTCATCCAGGGTGAAGGTGAGAGCTAAGGGGCAAGGCATTTTCCGTGGGTGGGAAACAACAACACCCTGTAGCAGGAGCTATACCACAGCGCCGAGTTTCTCTTCCAGTTTGCAGGCTGGGCAACCTCCTGCCGCCATCACAGACACAAGGCCTGGGGCTTGCTCTCTTCCCATTTAAGAGCTCACCTGTGGCCTGAGACAATGCTGAGACTTCTCCAGCTCGTTTACAAAACATTAGCTCTGTTTGGTCTAGGGACATGCCAAGTGCAAGAAGACAAACCACTTACCCGTGACGGAGCCACAGTGCTGGAGCTGATATAATATAATGCCACCCGAGGTAATTTAACCCCTTTCCTAGAGTTCAGTGAGAGGCTGTGGCCTGCACTGAGATGCTACATCATGAGATTATCTGTGTGTTTTCTGCTCAACCTCAGGAGCTCTCCAGAGGGGAAAACAGCACACCAGGTTAGTCAGTGGAAGAGAAGGTATCCCTAACCATGACACATTTGGGGTGAGAGGTCCCCTGTCCTGCTGCATCCAGATGTTTGCTTTGGTCACATGGTCCTCCACCTTTGAGACAAAGTCCCTATTTCTCCTTGTTATTAAATGACAGCTTCCTGTGAAGTGCAAATTTGAGACTCCAGTTGTTGGAACAGTATCTGCTCTGGTTTAGAGCTTAATTTTCATGACACAGAACCTCTGGCACGTTCTGGTGTCAAGCTGTTGGAAACTTGGAGACTTGGAGCAATATCCAGGGTAAGCAGAATTAAATTTTAAGCTCTCTTGTAATACCAAAATCAGACAGATAAAAACTTTCTAACACAGTTTTGAGTATTAGAAAGCAGCATTCTTTATTGCAGTGTGCTGGTCACTTGGAGAAGCCTTCCTTTGAGTGCCCTGAGCATTGGGTAAATGCTCAAAACTTGAGTTTTTATCATACACACTGAAGACATATTCATTGGCTATCCCTGCTTACTTGATGTATGTGTATTACTTTATTTTACATAGTCGCATCCCGTATTGGAAGTCCTTATATGGTTCTTTGGGGTTTGTCTTCAATGTCCCGTGTCCTTTTTAGGTGGCTATTCCTCAGCCCTCATTTCCAGTAAGCGCAAAATCGTTGCTTTGCATAAATTCTGCTTTGCCAGCCTTGCGAAGCTAAGCTGGCATCCTGCTTATGTTTTGCATGACTTGTTTTGTCCACTTCTCCAAGACTACAGTCTTCCCTTTATTTGATAAGAGTAAAATGTTGTTCTGTTCTACTCTACTTATCATTTGGGAAAAAATAGTACTCAGCCTAATACCACCATTCCCTGCTGAAAAGAATGCTTTATTTTTTTCTTTACAAATTATTTTGTTAGTAGAAGAGTATTTTCTATGGGCAGCATTTTGCGGGGAGGAAAAGTTTCAAAACAAAATTAAAACCAATTGATATCTTTTGCTGCATCTTCTAATAACATTTTTCAACATCATAAAAGCTCTTGCACATTGATGGGAAATGCCAATGCCACAAACTCTGAAAAGGCTTCCAGTTTTGACACTACCATTGCAATGGTGCATTAAATCAGGCCCAAAGTTGGTGAGTGTTGTGGCCTCCATGCCACCCGCCCCCCATACATGTGGCAGAGTTAGTGATAGTGAACTGCATGGGGCTGGAAATAATTACAGTAGGAAAAGTGGGAACCAGTGAAGTTTTTGTTAAAGATGAAGCTAATTGGTCATAACTAATTAGCAGCTTCCTCCACGTGTCTACATCCAGAACTACCAGACACATGTCAGGCCCCTTGTCCTCTGCAGGCAGGGGTAAAGCAGAGTTCAGTGCTTGCTGCAGCACCTCCCCTTCAGTGCACGTGTACTGAGCTGTGTACTGGTATAACTTAGCCTTGAATTAAATATACCCGAGGATATCGTGTCTGCAAACCAGTCATGCCTTTCCTAGGGTTGCAAGGCATATCACCATGCAGAAAGCTGGTTTTCTTCTGTTTCCTCTCATGCACTTCTGCAAATGCTCCATGTCAGTCAGGACCCTGCTCCCAGGGAGCCGTGCCCAGCTAGGTGAAGTGCTTCATCATTGCTGCGCAGACACCATGAATGTGGCCATGCTGATGTAGCTCCTGCAATGCAGACCAGCCACAATAGCTGCCGGCTCTGCTCTTCCAGTGGCTTGCCACAGGTTGAGATGCTGCACATGGTTTCTGGCTAACTGTGGTGTTGTTCTGTTGCACGGCTGTCAGGCTCCCCTTCATAACCAACTCTGCTGGAGTGGCAGATTTCCACTTCTCATTATTTTGCATGGGCCAGGAAGAGATGTCCAAGTGGGACACCAGCCTGCCTCTTGGCACGATTACTGGCACCTAATGGTGTGGGACGGCAGGGAGTTACTGAATACAGCACTCCTACCTCTGCTGCTGGATCTCAACAGAAAGCACTAACATCTTGGCTGCTGGAGGCCCTTTACACAGCAGAAGCGTTGTGTGGGGTGCTCTTTGCCACAAGCCACTTCTGTGGACACAGGCGGTCAGCAGTGGTTGCTCAGCCAGGCTGTTGCTGCTGGATGACCAGTTGAGATGTCTCAGGAAAGAAGACAGAGAGTAGCATTCGCCCCAGTCACCAAGGACACCCCAGTCCCAGCCATCCAGTTTAAGACGGCAAAGGGGACTGGGGAACAAAACCATTCACTTTGTCAGCACCTGAAACAGCTCTCAGGAATGGCACTTGCACATGAGTAGCACAGCCAGCTGCCTGCAGTGGACAGGGCTGTAGGCAGAAGAAATCTTTCCCCCCAGTAACCTTAAACAAAGATATCTTTGTCTCTGTGTCAGTCCTGCATGCAATCCTCCACAGCTTAATCAGGGCTGGAGCAAAAATGTGTGGAAGAGAGCACTGGAAGTCATCTGTGCATTCAATACCTGACCTGTCTTGTACTTCTCCATAGTGAACATGTGAGCACACAATGTGAGGATCCTGAGAGGTAGCAGAAGTCATCTCAATTCCTGTAGGCAGGGCAGGCCCAGGACAACTGCTGCACTAGCATCCACAATTTGTCTCCACAGGAATTCCTTCCTGTGCTCCATCCATGGACATTGCTTCTCAACAGTTGTGTGCCGGTGTATCTGCTCAAGTGCCTCAGTCTCCTGGGATGTCCCAGGCTGGCACCTGGTAGCAAAGGATGAAGATCACTCTTAGGGGTTGCTGGTTGGTTCTGAAATTTGCTCAATACTCTTGAAGAATTCAGTGGATCTGCTCTTTTCACAGGCATCATTTTTCTTCTCCAAAACGACTTGACGTATCCTGACAGGCATGCTAATGATGTCACACGTGCAGTCTCCTCTTTTACTACAGTTGGGGTCTGTAGTGAGGAAGTAGTCACTGGTTTGGTGGTTGTGATCTCCGTTTGATGGAATTACCTTTCAGCTAAGGACACAGTTCCTGCCTCACTCTCTTGGCAATGTAGGCAGTTCTTACTGCTCCAGTGATTTCAATCCCTGCTATCTTGCCTGTTGTTTCCTCAGTTTTTTCAGTTGAGAGTGTTTAAGACATTTTCAGGAAGGGTTCATGGGCTCTCCACAGCTTCTGTCTTTGCCCAAGTCTGCTAAGGTTGATACACAGCTTCTTAATAAATAGTACTTTGCCTTGAGGAGTTAATAATTGGTAACAGCATCCAAGCAATCGTTTGGGCAAGTTTGCTTTTCTGTTTGGTTGCTTATACTGATCTGCAGCATCTCACTTGTGAAGGAAACTGAGTCTCACAGTCTTGTCACAGCTGCTGGCTCAGCCCAGAGCTGCCTCTGCTACCCCGTGAGTGATGGGACTAAAGAATGTAGACGAGCTAGCTGTCTCAGACTCCGATTAATCAGACAGGACCAGAGTGGTGTTAGCTCAATTGGTGACCTGATCAAAGAAACCTCCTCTGCTATTTGATCTTGGGTACTGCTGTCTACTTACCAAGTTCCTCATTCAGGGCACCGAGGAGGTTGGTAGCGCTGCCAAGGTACCAGCTGACCCCAAAGTCTGGGTGTGAACTCTGTGAGAAGCTTTCTAAAGCCATATGCCATCAGTAAAGGGCCTGCATCTTTGGGCCAGTGTCTCTCCATCTGCCAAGGACTGCTGAGACAGCCAGAGGCTGCCAGCTAAGGCTGGCACATTAAAACGCGTTGCGGGGGTGTGTGCAGTGTTCAGGATGAGCGGTACCTGGTGGTCACAGTGAGGATATGGCACAGTGCGCCTGTCTCCTCGGAAGCTCTCTGAGCTAATGCAAGGCCTGTGGTACTCTCCCTGCAAGCGATGGCAAAGTCCTGATGCTGTCAGGTCGATCTCGTAAGAGGATCACGCACCCACCCTTCACCGTGTGCCTCCGGGCACAGAGCTGGGGGCCCACCCGCAGCGGGGATGGTGACGGTGAATGGCGCACGTTGGCCGTGGGCTGGCTCCCAAGCCCAGGATAGCGGAGAGCCACTTGAGCATCTTGCTGTGGTTGCGGAGAGGCTCTCCCCGCCA